>JALIZH010027464.1:0-24643 GCA_030522465.1 Rhipicephalus appendiculatus
GCGACGCAAGATATCGCGTTGTAGAAATGAATAGGTGACAGCACAATAGCGTATTTATCGCGCAAACTCAGTGTTCGTTATGTACTTGCTGCAATGTATTTGAATTCCGCGACCTTATCGTAAAGGCGAGCTGCAGCTCATTGATAATGTATTATATTAAAACCCGAGATACTCCGTTAACAAGGAACTTGGTGCACTATTAGATTTTATTTTTTTTATTTTTTTTATTTGAAAGTACCTTACATGGCCACATGGGCATTGAGTAAGGGGGGCGTGACAGAAATATAATACACCAAAAGTATAAACCAATTTTCATGAATTAGGCAAAAAGGATATACAAGAAGACAGCATGTGTAACAGAGTAGTACAATAAAAATGCTATAAGAGGTGAATGTTACAAGAACCAGGCACAAAAGGTTACATGAAAAAGTATTTACATAGTATAATATAGTGCATAATAAAATACATAATGCATAAAATACATAATAAATACAAGTGAATACAATGAATACCATGGGATAAGGGGGGAAAAAACAAAAAAAGGGGGGTGGGGGGGTGGAGGACTACAACAATTTCAAATGAAGGATGCCAGGATATACTGACCACGGTGTCTGCCGAAGGAAAGGACGACACCAATGGTTTTGCTTTCAACGCACTCCGACTCTCTACCAGTTCAGCTCTCCTTCCGAGAAGTTAAATTTTCACGTTTCGCGAGCCTGGTCTCCTAGGAAACATTACCCATACAGCAAGGAGAAATATTAAGGGGGAGCGTGATGTGACAACTTCAAAGCCTATCTATAAAGATTGGAGGAATAAATGCACCATTTTCACGTGATAGGCAAGCGCTCTTATTGGTCGGCCCTCTGTGAATCCGTATGATGCTGACGTAGCGGGGTCTGATCCTACCCAACAGGCACCGCTCACGGGAACCCGAAGAGCAGGTGAAGCGGCGTCACAGGAGATTGGCAAACCGAGACTAGCGGAATCACGAGACGCGCCCACTTAGTATGTTTTCTTTTCTTTTTCTCCCTCCATAATATTACCCCGATATTGTAGCTATTGTACGCATGGCAGTTGCACTAGTTCTGTAGAGAAGAGGAAGAAATTGGCTCTTTCATGCGAAACAGACGAGCGCTAAGAAACGGGGACATAGGCAAGAGGCACACAGGACAGGCGCTCGTCTATGTCGTCGTTTATTCTTAGCGCTCGTCTGTTTCGCATCAAGTATGGACCAACTTGCCCAAGGACACATCTTGCTAAGCCAAATGGCTCTTTGACCCATGCGTGTTAGCGATCGTCTATTTGACACAAATATCACCGATATGTTTATTGTCATGCATATACAGAAGGCATACTGCTAAATGTGACCACCTTAGACAGTGGCCTCGCCACTGTCTATACTCTGTTTCAGAAGTTCCCTTCAGCACTGTGGAGGCTACAGGGCCCATTAGCCAATAGGAAGGGGGGATTAGCCCCTCCACATGTATTCATCCGCGCCGCGTCGTCTGCTAGCATCCCCCCTGCCGTGTGCGCGCACACGTTCAGCGAGCAGACGGCAGCGCCGAACAAAATAGAACATGGCTGCACGCATCGAGCCTGCTGCTCTCCGCCTCGAGTTTATCACGTCATCGTCGTGCGTTCTGTGACCCGTAAGTTCCAAACAGACGCTTGTATTTGCTTTATAGTTATGTCTTCGAGCTTCGGCAGCAATGTATTCGTGACTACATTGCGCTATTTCCATGAACCGTGATCAAATTCTCGGCGCGTTAGGCTTAGCAGGCGTGGTTAAAGCAATATCTTATCTTGCCAATAACGACAGAGCGTACCTGGTGCTTTGTCCTGATCGTGAGATGGCGCAAAGCGATAGCTCATTACACCATTCATTTGTTGCTGTGAGCTTTTTGAGCGAGCGTCAAGGGCAAGTTCGGATCGAAGCGGGTGGTCGCGTCTGCATGGGCGCTGCCATGTTGCTTTTTAACCACAGTTACCGACAGTTACTGATAGAACAATTAAAGAAATACGACGTAAATGCGATGAAGAATAAACAAATTACTTATTGATGTGCAGAAGCAGATGCTAAAGAAGGGCAAATGTCTCAACCTTGCCAACCGCAAGGCAATTATATCTGGATCTATGTTTTCCTGCGTAAGCGTGTGGCTTGTTTACACCCCGTAGCTTTGGCAGTGCTGAACGGTAGTGGTGAAACAGAGTATAGGATACGAGTGCGCCACGCATTGAAGCCCTGCGCCACATCTGTCCCTGCGCTCCCTCATTCCCGCAGTAAATTTTATTTTTAGTTACTCACAGTGCAAGCAAGCAATTTGTAGGGGTTCAATAACACTGAAATATCTCAAGTGGGAAGAATATGATTACAACGTTAGATCAGACTACTCGGTAATCCATACTTATTAGATATCAGCGCAGCACGATTGTTATAGCGCGAACTAAGGACAAGGACAAGGATTTCGCGCTATAACAATCGTGATGGCCTACCAACTAGCCCAAGCCGCCACCATTCTAAGTTACATATTACAGCTACGTTTAATAGGCGGTCGACGGACGCATTAAATGATATTCCTCTTGTCAACGCTTGACACGCCGATAGCAATCCGCCGCTACGACAAAAGAATAGCTCTGGGATTGTGGCACCTACGAGACGAGGAAGAGAGAGAGAGAAATAGATGAAAAAAAAAAAAACAGGGAGGTTAACCTGGTGAAGCATCAGTTTGCTACCCTGTACAGGGGCGGAAGTTTTGTGTACGGCTTCCGGGATAATTGGAATAAAAGATAACGAGTAACGTGACACCTCACGTTACCGCAAAATGTAAACGAAAGTACGGGACCTGTTACTGTTACGAAATGGTAACGAGTACGTTACTAAATTACTGAAAAAAAGCAACGCGTTACCGATAACGACGTTACTTGAAATGCGTTACACTGGTCACAGCAGAGCTGGTGCGCAAGTTTCAGCCTCTCTTGTTAACCATCCGTACGTAATTCTTGGGTGGTCATTAAGCACGTGCTGGATCATTATGATAATTTTAAGGCGAAAGCATTTAATGGCTCATATTTGCGTCCGTCCGTCCGTGCCCTGGAACGGTGCCAGCTGGGGCCTCTCCCCCTCACACTCTCTCAGAAATCACGTGATGGCACAACGGCGCATAGCAACAGTTGTGCCACCACACGGTTAAAAAAAAAGAAAAAAAAAGACATGGCATAGTCAGTCGAATGGCCACAGGCTTTCGCCGAACACACTTTGGAATTTACAAAGTGTCCTTCAATTTTTTCTAGCTACGACTAACGGAAAACCTCGACCATAACGGCTATACTGTAATAAAAAGAAAAAGAAAGAAACAGACGGAGAGATAGAGATAGATACGGACACAAAAGAGAGACAGAAAAAAAAGAAAGAGCAAGCATAGCCATGCGTAGTAGACCATAGGCAGGGGTAGAAAAGAGGAGTGAGGGGGAGGAGAGAAATGAAGAGGCTACAGGGTAAATCTTAGCATAGTCTCGTATAGTATAGTATAGCAAGCGGGTGAGAAAGGGAAGTGAGGGTGAGGCAAAGAAGGAGGATAATGCTACCAGCTCTGCGGCTTCCTCAGTCTTCGCCCCACTATAGTGCGTCGCTGCCCCCTACTTTTTTATTTATTTATTTATTTATTTATTTACTTATTTATCTATTTATTTATTTATTTATTTATTTATTTATTGTAGAATAGGTGCTTGAAAACCAAGCCGAATTTAATTATTGAGAATAATAACGATATTTGACCAATTACCCTACTTTTTCAACAAGGTATTAGCAAAAAATTCTGTGGCCTAGTTTACACCAGGCCCGTAGCCAGGGAAGGTCCCCTAGGGCCCCCGCCCCCCCCCGAAATTCGGATGGAAGGGGGTGTTTTACCAAGGAAAAATAATAAAAATGGGTGTTTTTGAAGGCTTTCAACAAGTGCCCCCCCCCCCCCCCCCCGAAAAAAAATTCCTGGCTACGGGCCTGGTTTACACTATTTCACACATTGACACCACATGTGACATATCGTGTTGACGGCTGGGGCAGGATGAGACTGAAAATATTCCAGAAAATAAGGAGTAGAACCTCATGAACGAATCTGTGGTTCTTGTTAAGCTAAAGACAACCAATGTATCCGGAGGCATTCTTTAATAATAAATAGTAATAATATCGATTTTCGCAATGAATACATTGTTGTGCTGCCACCAACCTACTCCTACAAAAGAACATCTCAAATTCCTTTCTTATAAGCTTATCAATGACTCGTTCCTCGCATTCACGATAAGGACGGCCTAGTTAGAAAGTTTTGCAGCGACAAATGAATTGCTTAAAATACACATCGCAATCTCGGTTTTCGCCATGAATGCGCTATTGTACCGCCACCCATCTGTTTCTACAAGGTGGAAACTTGCATCGCAAAACAACCTGCCCTTCCACCGGCCGTCTGACCTAGATACAGCTGTAGACGTTGCGCAATTTTCCGCGCTATATTTGCAGTGCTGTTCTGCAGGTTGCGCATCGGCGTCGGTGGTTCAGTGGTAGAATACTCGCCTGCCACGCGGGTGGCCCGGGTTCGATTCCCGGCCGACGCATACTGTTTTTTTTTTTCAACTTTAAAGAACTGCGACATAAAATAAATAGTCGCCTTTCTTTTTGAGAGCTACATCAGAGAAGATGTAAAGCACATGCACGGATTACGTAAAGCCAAGAGAAGTGTAACTAAAATGCAGTTTTTGCATTTATGAAGGTAAACACTTCATCTCAGCGAAGCTAGGGGTCATGCCTGTGTGGTCTCACATGTTTCTCTCCGTTCACCTTGAATACGTGTCTAAATGGTGAATTTGGAATTGGGTGAACGTATGCCAACGACACAGTTATCACAACGTAACAGCGATGAACAATAATTGCACCAGTTTGTGCTCCACAAAGACTCCAAGAGCGGCCCCGTTTACTGACAGAACGTGAGAACGAGTGGTACCTTATCGGCTTCCTGAGCTCGCTAGAAGGCAATCATAGAACACAAAGACAACTAGCTTCGCCATGACAGCATCTCTGAAGATTGGGCACTAGTAGAAGCTGAGCTGCCTGCTACAGTGAAAGTGCTCCCTGCGTTTTCCTTTTCATCTATTTCTCTCTCTCTCTCTTGGGCTATAGTATGTCATTCACTGTTTTTGTATGTTGCGCCACAGTACCACGGTTCTAAGGACCTGGAGAGGTACTTCTACTTTTATACACTACGGAAGTGGATCAAGGAAGGAAGGAATACAAAAGGGAGAAGGCAGGGAGGTTAACCAGACAGCAGTCCGGTTGGCTACCCTACACTGGGGGGAAAGGGGAAAGGGGAGTAGAAAGATGAGAGAGACAGAGAGAGAGAGAAGTGGATCAAATTCGGAAAAGAAGCTACGTGACAGCTTTAAGCAATCGATCTTTGCATAGCTTCTGTAAGTGCGAAAGACACGTAACAAGAACGAAGAACACAGGACAAGCGCTCCTTTCAACTAAGATATGAATGCGTGGTAACACCAAATATATAGGTGTAGCCACCGGAAAGGAAAGCCAGAAAAGCTAGACAACGTAAAAAGAACAATCGAACTAAAAAAAAACGTTCTATCACAGGGTAGCGTCCATTCGTGCTAACACTTGTCAAGAGCGTATGCGCAAGCAGGGGTCTAAGTGATGAAAAACTTAACGCACATCACACCGATAGCATCAGCAAAAGAAGTGCCAAGGCGCGCACTACGTGACTGCACCATGCGCACATTCCAAAAAGTGAAGCTCTTTGTTTGTCAAGGTAATCGAAGGAGCGCTAACAGCAATCACAAAGTCCCTCTTCATCTCAGCGGCCTCGACATCAATCTGGAGTCAATGTCCGAGTTCCTGATACAACACCATGGTGTTATCTTTGTAACCGGTCTTAGCGAGAGACTTTAAGCAGTGTCGTATTCTCTTTTCCTTTATTTTTCCTTCTCTTATTGTCCTTTTTTTTTTCTTGTAACATCTCTTCTATCATCTTTTAATCCCCTTACCCCATTTCCCCAGCACAGGGTAGCCAGCCGGTCAAAGAACTGGCTAACCTCCCTGTCCTCCCGCTTGTTTCTTCCTTCCTACACCTCCTCCTTTGTCATGTTTACATTCCTGCAATTCGCAAGTACAGCAGCTATGGTAAAAATATCGCGTTTACGGAAGCACTGCAAGGTACCGTTATCGCAAGAAAATTCGGCATAATATTAAAGCGATAACTTGCATGCGCAGATAAATCAGGTACAATTAACGCTAAGGACGAGTACGCACGTTTAACAAGCGCGCGAACCACAGAAAGCCGCAAAAGTAAATAACGCACCAACGCAGATGTCATACTTTTAACAATGCAATTTCTTAGATCGCATTTCCCACATTATACACTACCGACATTGATATGATTCAGCAAGAGCTGTACGCAACGCGTTACAAATAATCGATCACTTGTAATCAATTACACTTTCTTGTAACTGATTACCGGTAATCAATTACTTTTTCTTTTCCAAAACGAAGTTTCAACCGGTCTCCCACCGTCCCACGGCAGTTCTCGTCCCGAAAAATATGCGACCGCTCTGTAGGGAAAAAATAGGCTGTGTAGGGACCCCTCGTCCTGTCTGACAGGGGGTCCCCCCTGTCAGACAGGACGAGTGGTCCCTACACAGCCTATTTTGTCACCTTTTCCTTGGCCTTACCTGCGACGCCTGACTCGAATACCAGCAACAGTGAAGCGCTACGCTTCATAGAGGACGTGGACACTTGCATCGAAACACTACGCCACTACGAGCTGGTGCGCAATATGTCCCTACGTTATAATACCGCCCTCTGACCTCTTAACGAGGCGTAGAAGAATCAGCGACGACAACTTTGACAAACAACTCTTGTTGAAAGGTAACAACACGTAAGACCATATCCCGAAAGAAGGGGAACTTCCTTTCTTTCGTACTTTGACAGCGAGGGCATCGTCCCGGCAGACTTGATGCTTTAGGTAGCATGCGAGGTTTATTGGCCAGCCGCCATCCCGCGTGACGCCCTCTGGCAAAAGAAAGTGTGTTGCACACTCGCCGTCTGGGCTTGGAGTGGCGCTGGCTAACACTTCGAGGTATTTAGCACATATAAATTCAGTACAAAATGTGGGCGAAATAGCGCGCTCATCAAGTGGTAAAGCATCAGACGTGTAATGCGAAGGTTGTGGGTTCAGATCCCACCGACGGAAAGGGTGATTTTTCGTCCACTTGAATTCCTTTCAATTTATTTAAAGGTAAGAATTATTGATTATTACACTACACTTTAAAAAACCACTAATATTCTCCCCTATGCTTTCCTTCGATTTATTGTTCTGTCGGTTTCATCAGTTGTATACCATATCACAGAAGCTATAGTAAGCCCCCCCAGCCTTCACGCGAGCTTCCAGCCTTTTCTCTACCATGCAAGCCCCAGTAGTTTGTTGTATAGTTTGAGGGAAACGTGTTATTGTGTTAGAGCAATAAAATTTTGAAGGAGAATAACACAAAAGTAATCGATAAAATTTCTCCCATTACTCAGTTACCTTTCTCGGTGTGTAATTGACCACTGTAATCAACTACATTTTAAATGATGTAAGTTGTATTTTGGTCACTAATTTTCTGCAATGTGTACAAGTCGGATGTCAGCAGATGAGTGCACGAAATGAAACAAGTTTTATTACGAAGAGCTTGCCAAAATACCAGCTCTATGAATGCTTTTTGGCAGACAATGAAAATTCACTAATGTTCTTGTTAGCGTGTCAGACGGCCTTCTTGCACCCGCGGCGCTGAGCGTTTTAATCGCTTCCGCTTGCACATATTATCTTTTCAGTTGATACGTGCTTCTACGAATGACTCTGCGCGTGTCAAACAACGGCCACTGCCACATTTTTTTTGTGTTTATTTCAGAGGAAACCACCGAGAATGTTCGTTACATCGTAAGAATGTCCTCGTAGCCACCAATTCAGGCAGCGACCGGTCTGACCCAATAAAAAGTGACCGCATGAAACGAGTAAGCTAAAAACAACACACTCAGCGCAGCTCACAGGCTCGTTTTCCAGATTCTCTTCTCTGCCGCGGTTTCTTGTATTGCTCGCTGCAAAATATGGCAGGTCCAAATTGGGGCCTATGCAGAAGGGTATCAAACGCTTAACGCAAGCACTTTGCAAATATATATATAGATATACGTCTTGATGAAGATCGGTGTCCGATCGACACGTCGACAAATAAACAGTTTTGTAGAGGCGTACCGCGGGGACACTGCAATAATCCATTCATCCAATCATACGAAGTATTTTGCCGTAGTGTAAACAGTGATGTGTCTTCCGAAGTGCCCGGCTCGCTATATGCGCTGTGGCCTAGGTGGCAGCCTCCGTAGCGAACCGGCTCAAACGCGTCTAAACACTCCGCAATTTTCCGTGCTATCTATAGGGAGCGCTGTTCAGCTTAGCGAACATCGCCGTCGGTGTTTTTATTTATTTATTTATTTATTTATTTATTTATTTATTTATTTATTTATTTATTCGTTTATTTATTTATTTATTTATTTATTTATTTATTTATTTATTTATTTATTTATTTATCACCGGTTTCCTTTAACGCAGTACAAACGTCAATGACGTACACTTCTCGAAATAATATGCAACACTAAAACAGTGCCAAGAGAGAGAAACCAATGATAGTAAATAAAAAAGCAAATAACATCAAATAAATAGAGTAGAAAAAAGCCAGTATTTTTTTTCTGAACATTCACTTAGGTAAGCCCAGGGGCCTCTACCCTGGTTAGCCATTCGGATCATTCTCTGACATCGATGTACAGGGCAATATGCTCGCCACACCGCACACGGGCAGGTCGCCTGTCAGGGTCGCAGTGAAATCTAGCCATTCGAGCCCGCCATAAAAAATGGAGGCCATGAAGCATTAGTCGGTCGAAAGGGGGGCCCATTGTCGTTTTCGAGAGTTCGAAACCTGGATTCCAAGTCAACGTAGGAGGAAGTTCTTTCTTTAGCGTTCTCTGTAAAATATCCCAGAGGTAAACCCCTTCCCAACAGTGTAAAAATGCGTGATCTATCGCCTCCGGTTTCCTACTGACCAAAGGTTGAGAACCCCACGGTAAATAAAAACATCTCTCTTCCAAAATAGTTCTTACTAGCAAAGTGCCCGAATGTAACTTACGAAGAACAAAGAATCAGTGGTACAGGGGTAGAAGGCTCGCCTGCCACGTGCACCGGTGACCCGGGTTCGACGCAATATGTTTGTTTTTTCTTCTCCTTTCTGTCCAATATAAAGTTTACTTGTTTTGCAGAAGATACCATGGCAGTACAGGGATTACTCGAGTGTCCTTGTGTAATTATGAAAACCTCTCTAATTATGGTTGACATTTCTAAATGTTTTTTTCGTTCATATTCTGCGGTTAAAACTCTCCCTAAAGCGTTTTATTTTTATATTAACCAAAGAAATAACTTTTTTGTGGAAAGAGAGCAGCATGGTAAATTTTCTTGGCTTAGACGTAGAACTTCGCAATCATGCCTTAGTATATGAATTCCTTATCGTAAGATCAATATAACGAATTGGGATGCATTTCGGCGCAAGAGAACAACCTCCGAACAAAGCGATGCACCGTCCCTATCTGAATGGATTCAAACTCTACAGGCAGATTTCAAAGCTGCAACCAAACAGCTAACTACGACAACGGAGGTCCCAGAGGTGGATAAACATTTACTTCACCTCTGGGAAGCTAGAAGAGGTCTTACGAAGCGATGGAAGAGACAGCGGCACAACCGCAAGCTTAAACAAAGGATCGCACGGATTACGGCAGAAGCAGAAGAATACGCCAATACCCTCACTAAGAACAGCTGGCACAACTTCTGCGGCCGCCTGAATGGCACGCTGAGTACCTCCAAAACATGGTCAATCCTCCGAGCATTACTCAACCCAACACATACGAAAACTCACACTAATAACACCATCCGTACTATTCTTCACAAAGAACAAATGGATGACGATGACCTCCTGCGAACGCTGCAACAGCGATACATATCTACAGGTCCTCGGCCCGAATACAGAGACTATCCACACAAGGAAGAAACAGACCTGGATGCAGACATTACAGAGGCAGAAGTGAGGGCAGCCCTGTTAGGCATACGACGAAACACGACACCGGGAGCAGACGGCATACATCACGCACTCCTACGCAACCTCGACGATAAGGCCATCCATCAACTCACTGACTTTTACAATAAACATTGGAAAGACGGAACACTTCCTCAGGAGTGGCGACATGCCGATATCATATTAATACCAAAACCTGGCAAACCTTTGTCCCTTCAAAATCTGAGACCCATATCCCTGACATCGTGTGTCGGAAAACTCTTCGAACACGTTGTTCTTATGCGCCTGCAAGATTACCTCGAGGGGACCAACTTCTTTCCTAACACGCTATTCGGTTATCGCGCTAATTTGTCGACACAGGACGTTCTGCTACAACTTAAGGAAGATGTCATGGATGGCCCAAGTGCGGCTCAAACTAGAGCAATTTTGGCATTGGATCTTAAGGGGGCATTTGATAATGTCTCACATGACCTCATTTTAAACAACCTTGCCTCCTCCCGATGTGGTAAACGCACCTACGATTACGTACGAGCGTTTTTATCTGACCGCACGGCAACCATTGGCCTTGGGGAACTTCGGTCAGACACTATAAGGCTTTCCGGCAGAAGAACTCCGCAAGGTTCAGTTTTGTCACCTACCCTATTCAACGTGGCCATGGCAAAGCTACCACCACTCCTAGACAAAATTCCGAACGTGCAGCATGCGCTCTACGCCGATGACGTCACAATCTGGGTACGCAAAGGGTCAGACGGCGCCATTCAAGACGCACTACAGGACGCTGTAAATGTGGTCCAAGGGTATGCCTTAGCCGGAGGGCTCACTTGCGCAGCTGACAAGTCGGAACTCCTGCTGGTGTTTAAACGCCGAAAAAGGACCAACGTACCACCAGACGTGACCGTGCATCTGAATGGAAACCTTATTCCAAGGGTAGATAGACTCCGCATATTAGGCCTTCATATACAACACAACGGCAAGGCCACATATACCCTCCAACTGCTGCGCAAACAAATCGCCCAAGTGACTCACATGATTAAGCGCATTACCAACCACCGACATGGACTTCTCGAAAAAGATACTCTCCGATTGGTGCAAGCCCTCATCATAAGCAGATTGACCTACCACCTCCCCTACCACAACCTTACTCAAACCGAGACAAACCGGATGGACACTCTTCTCCGCACGGCACTAAAGGCTGCTCTGGGACTGCCCCATTACGCGTCAACGCAGCTCCTTCTACGACTTGGAGTTCACAACACCATACGTGAACTAATTGAAGGGCACCGTAACAGCCAAATTGAACGCCTCCAGCGGACAAGACAGGGTTGTCTCATTCTCTCTCGGTTGGGATACAGCGGGCCAAACAAACCGCAACAAGAACCGAAACATCTTTCACTTGACATTCGGAGGAAAATTCAAGTAGCCCCCATACCCCGCAATATGCACCCTGATCGACATAAAGGCCGGAGACGGGCAAGCGTTCAAGCTCTAATGCGAGTCGTAGGCGACGGCACATCTGACGCACCAGTCCTTTACACTGACGTGGCCCGATATCCACAGAAACGAGCCATGTGTCTCGTCGTAGTGGACAATACCGATTCTGTAACGATATCGGCTACGCTTAACACCGTCGACAGCGGCACGGCAGAAGAAGCTGCTATCGCTCTTGCTATCGTACACGCTTCACAAATACCAGCACCGGATGAACCAATCACCGTGGTTACCGATTCACAAACTGCCTGTCGGAACATAGCGAAAGGAATGGTCACACCCTACACACACCGTATCCTGACATCAATACACCCCACTTTGTTACACAGGGTGCGTATCGTCTGGACACCTGGACACGCCTCTCTCCATGGCAATGAACGCGCTAATGCGGTAGCTCGAGAGCTTACAAACCGGGCGCCATCGGAAGAGCTGTCCAACCCAGACGACGCACCAACAGAACCACTAAACTACATTGAAACGCTACAACATTACCGAGAAAGCCGTATGTACTTCCCACCACCACACAAATCACTCAACCGAGAGGATGCTGTTGCCTGGCGGCAGCTTCAGACCAATTCATTCCCCTGCCTTTACATCCTTCATCTCTTCCACCCCACACAATATCCCTCATACTGCCCCTATTGTGGAGCAAAGCCCACGGTGTATCACTGCACCTGGGAATGTCCACAACCACCGGGCTGCCGCCCTATTCCTTCACCCTCACATTCCTCCTGGGAGACTGCGCTGACCAGCTCAGAGCCGCAGGACCAGCGTCGGCTGATCCAGCGGGCACGTGGTGTGGCGCGAGCCAATGGGGCCCTGAACTAAGGGCTCCACCCAACGAGGATGATCCTCTAGGCCTTCATAAATAAAAGTTTTTCTCTCTCTCTCCTTATTCTACCGGGTGTTCAAAGTTAAGCTTTATGGTTTTCTTAAAATTCAGCACTGGGAAGAACATGAAAACCACCTTTGCAGATAACTTATCTATCCAGGGGGACACAACGTGATGCAATAATTATCGCTGTCAGGCGCCCAATTAACTAAGATTCGATAATTAACTTTTTAATGACTGCAGCAGGCAAGCATGTTTGTATTGAAAAGTTGGAGGCAGTCGTGTTTATACACAGTTATACTTGGAAGAATGCTTCTAGCGCGTCTGTGCTCCGAGATATCCCACTGCAAAGTTTAATTGTGGTTTACGTGATTACGCATCCAGGCGCAATGTTCCTCCCCGATGTGACGAACAGTCATTGCTTGCCATCGCCAGCTAGTAGCAAAAGGGTAACCGCTATCGTCTTTGCCTGTGCCTTCGACCCGTTGTCAGATTAAACGACGCAGGGAGGAGTTTGTGCCACTGCTGACTGTTTTGCATGCGTAATCACGTAAACCACAATTAAACTTTGCAGCGGGATATCTCGGAGCACAGACATGCTAGAAGCATTCTTCCAAGTGTAACTGTGTATAAACGCGACTGCCTCCAACTTTTCAATACAAACATGCTCGCCTGCTGCAGTCATTAAAAAGTTAATTATCGAATCTAAGTTAATTGGGCACCTGACAGCGATAATTATTGTATCACTTTGTGTCCCCCTGGATATATAAGTTATCTGCAAATGTGGTTTTCATGTTCCTCCCAGTGTTGAATTTTAATAAAACCATAAAGCTTAACTTTGAACACCCGGTATACTGCAATGATCAGTTTCTATGTCAAGCGTTATACTGCGCCTCGGAGGATCGTGCTTCGCTTCCAAAGCGCCCAGTTGACGTAGAGGGGAGCTTGAGAGAGTGAGCGTTCGCGACCGGAGTGACCTAGATACAGCTCTACCATAGCTCAATCATACACGCTCTCTAAGGAATCAAGTTCTGCTGATCGAGCCTCGACATCCATGGTTCGGTCTCTTTATGCACTACGCGATCCGCTGTCCACGCAACGAATATACGTCACCGCCCACGAGACAAGTTCAAAACATCGGCCGCTTCTTTTTTTATTCTTGGAGCACATTTGATTCACTGGGAGAGTTTGCGACATACCTTTGAAATTGAGTAATGGTTCCACGCGCCAATTATATCTAGATGCCTTATAGAACGATGTAATCTAGTTAAGCAACCAACCCCCCCCCCCCTCCAGTATAGGATGTACAAGAATGTCAGTAGGCCATGCTGATCTATATGTCCACCCTGTTTTAAAAACAAGAAAATAAAATGTATTTAAAATGTACCATATATGCGCGAAATGTACCGAGCTCGGGAAGAACTACTCGAGTGGGTGCTTTTATTCGATTATTTAGAAAAATTAAGCGAAGTTTAATGCCGATCAGTCAGCAGAAGAGGAGATGACTTGTCATTCAAATACCAACTCCGGTTGTCATACGAGGCCGAACTCTGTTACGCATGGGCCGAAGAGGATACTTCAGACATGTATTTGCCATGTGTAGAAGTCGGGCCATACGTAAGATAATGTTTATTTCACCGCACCACCTATCGCATAGTTGAATTTTAATTTCTGAAAACCGAAACTGAACCGGAATATTATTGGCGCGCGTTGAATGTGAATTGAGAGCGGATCCGAGCGATTTCTAATTTTAACGTGCGGAGTACTTTAGGGGGCCGGGCTGTCGTGTGTTGTAGTATGCTGTCGTCATCGTCTGGCGTAACACACCATGTGCAGCATATTGAGCGCGCGCGCGCGACAAGGAGAATTCTTCTTCCCCTTGTTCTTCGAGCACCTTGGTGATGATCATTTATGATCATCAGCAAAACAACTGGTGCACTTGGCGCAACGCAGGCAAAACCACATACAAAGATAGAAAAAAAGAGGAAGCAAGCGCGAAACAGAAAGAAACGAAGGGAAAAGAATAGGAAGAAAACTAGAAAGAAAAAGAAATAGATAAAGATAGGGAGAAATAAATAGAAATTAAGAGGAAAAAAAAGGACAGAAAAAAAAACAGAATAGGAGAAAAATAAAGAAAGAGAGGAGGAAAGAAAAAGAAAAACCGAAGAGAAACAAAAAAAGGCTGCCCAGCTCCGCACTTCCTTCAGGCTTAACATCCCTAGCGTGAAGCTGCCTTAATTTTTTTTTTAAGAGCGGGGCTGTTTAAGCCGGCCGTAAAAACTTTGGCTACCGCAGAAAACCACAGGGGGGTATGCGCTACACGAATTGGGCAAGCCCCACTACCGAGTGGAGCTGGTGCGAACGTTATACGAGGACTCCCCTCGGTGACGTGCAGGAAGAAAAAAGAGAGAGCGAGAAAATAGAGTGAGAAAGAAAAAAGAGAAAATATAGAAAGAGAGAAAACGAGAGAGAAGTGGAATAAAGACATAAAAATATGGAAACACAGATAAGTACATAGAGAAAGAGAGAAAGACCAGAGAGCAAAAGAGAAAGAGAAAGAAACAGAGAAAGAGAGAAAGAAAGGGAAGAAAGAGCAAGAAAGATAGAACGAGCGAGGAAGAGAAAGAAATAATGAGAGATGGCAAGAAAGAAATAAAAAGCAACAAGAACAAAAAGCAGATACAAGAAACAGATAGAAAGGGAAATAAAGAGAAGAAAGGAAGAAAATAAATTAAGAGAAACAAGGAAGGCTGCCCAGCTCCGCTGCTCCTTCAGGCTTGTGCACCACTAGTGCGAAGTTGCAATAATATTTTTTTTTCGGCTTCATACTGCGGTAACGAAGCCTTTCCAAATCTTGGTGTCGTTTTTCTATAGAAGCTATTGCCGCGCAAAATTAGCTTTTAAAAGTGCATGATGCATTATTTTCTGACACTTTAACCAACGGCGTGCTCGTTACGTTCTTGAAGAAGCCGGCAGACTGAAAGTGTTTTGCGGTCCTGGATACGTTGTTTTAAACGCAGATCACAATCCCGCTTCGCGCTATGAATGCGCTTTAGTGCAGCCCCCCATCCGTTCCTATACAAAGCGGTATTCGCATCACATAAATACTTGTTCCTCTACGAAACCGCACTGTGCAAGGTAAGTTGCACCTCCGCGAGCCTACTGACCCACATACAGCTGTTGACGCTGCGCAATTTTCCGCGCTATATTTCGAGTGCTGTGCTGCACTTTGAGCAACGGCGTCGGTGGTTCAGTGGTAGAATACTCGCCTGCCACGCGGGTGGCCCGGGTTCGATTCCCGGCCGACGCAGTGCCTTTTTTTTCCTTTTTTTTTCAAAACTGTGATTTTGCACTTGTGGCAATAATAAGACTGTCGCCTTTTTTACTCCGTGGCTCTCAAGAAGTACGCAGGCCAAGCTGTCTGTTAACTCTGTAAGGTTCTTTCGACAAAACGGGCAGAATGAGATTGTTACATTGATGCACATAAGCAGGTGTTTTCCCTGTCGCTTCCCGGCATGGAGGAGACGCCTCCGCAGTACATTGCTTGGCACAACTGAGTATCATTTATTACTATTGTTTGTACTAGTAAGCAGTCCGAGGACAGACAAAAGTTGACAACGCAGTAATGTGTTGCATTCTGTTCCGACAGAAATAATTTATTAGAAGGCGGAGAGGTCAGCCTGAGCTTCTGCGCTCTGGCCTGCTGCTCTGCACAGGGGGAAAAGAGAAAGAAGGAAAAAGAGTGTTGATGATAATGATGAGTAGCAGTGATAGTTCGGCGAGTTGCTAAGGGTCCATGATTATGGAAAGGCCACGAAAAGCATGCAACACTGACGAAGAACAAGACACGAAGACAAGCGTCGGGCTCTCAGCTAATCTTTATTCACTTCGACACACACTTTTAAACCGCACGTGGTCACACACAGCTTTAAAAAAACGCACCAATGAAACAAAAAGATATCAGATTTGCCTATTCAAATGCCAAGCTTCTTCTTCTAGCAGGGCGATAGATGGAACGCTGATACATGAATTCTTGTTCTTACGCATGCGCGAAGCCTCGATTATCTCCCGAGTTGTCTGGTCATGATTCCTGGCGATGATGTTAGTTTTGCTGTATTAAGGAGCGCACCTATACACTCCTTGCATTGCGCAGTCATATGCGACAGGTAGGGCTCCGCGTTTTAGGAGTTTATTTTTCTTGAAATTCAGAGGGTGTTTTTCGGAGTGTGTTCTTGTGGAGGAAATTCGGCGTTTATTGGAGTTTATTTCTCGTGAATCTCCAGTTCTCCAAAATTGGGATTGTTTAATTTTGCACTATAAGTTGTTGCAACGTACGTCTTTCTATTATTTTATTTCCAATGAAAATGCGTTGCATTGTTGCTGGTAATCCTGTTTTGCCATCCTTTCATTTTTCTCACTTCCTGTTCATTTACCTTGTTAATAAGGCTGTTGGTGTGCACTGCTGCAAACTCGCCAAAGTGTACTTTTGGGGGGGGAGCAGGAGCTAGTCAAGCAACTTTGCAGCTTTCTCTACCAGCCTCCGTTATCTTCTTGTTGAAAAATAAAGAACCTGTCATTATTAGTAGTAGTAGTATTCGCAATACTCCGAAATCTTACATGAAATGATATCTGAACACGAAAACACGTGAACACATTCCGTGTATTAGTGGTTTGAACGCGCATACATACAAGCGCAAATACTTGTTCAAAACACCTACGTTTGTTCGTATCACAACCTTAGAGCTTGTTGTAATAGACGCAAGCGTACTTTGCGAGGTTGCTGCCGCTGATGGAGGTGCGTTCCTTTCGATTGATGATTGTGGCCTTTGAAAATGCCCTCTGATCGTGGAAAATGCCCATTTAAAATCGCAGCTTATCAGATAAATCGAAATCGTCATAAATTTCGCCGGCGAGGGTTTATCGGATTTTTTTCGGATTTATCCGGAAACCCGGAGCCCGAGCGATAGGCCATCAGCGCGAGTGTTTGTTTAGGGCAGACAGGAACATGCGTAAATGTTAGATTAAAGCAACTTGAGGCAAACACTCGCGCTGGGGGGCCTATCGTATATAGCTGCGCATTGCAAGGAGTGTGGGTGCGCTCCTTAATGCAGCAAAACTAACATCATCGTTAGGAATCATGACCAGACAACTGGCGATATTATCGAGGCTTTGCACACACATAATAACAAGAATTCCCATATCAGCATGCCATCTATCGCCCTGCAGAAAAAAGAAATTTTGTATCTGAGTAGGCAAATTTGATATCTTTTTTGTTTCCTTCATATGTTTTTTTATGCCGTGTATGACAACTTGTGTGTATAAAAAGTGTGCGTCAAAGTGAATAAAAAGTAGTTGGGAGTCTGGCCCTTGTCTTCGTCTCTTCTTCATCGTCAATGTTCCGTGCTTTTCGTTGCACCTTTAAATAATCATCATGATGAGGACAAAAAGAGGTGATGCGTATGTACAATAACCACGTAACACTGTCGCTTTTTTTAAAGTCTAGTGTCAAGTCCACCACTCTCCAGAAGTTCAGAAATTGTACCTGTAATGTATGAAGGATTCATACAGTACAAGAAGCCCTGAACATCTGCACTGCGGAAAGAATGGAGTTCGACTACTGCACCGCTCCCATAGCTTGCGCGTCGTCTCTTGTATGGAAAGTGACAAGAGGTGGGCGAAAGAAAGTACGACCGTTTATATGCGGACAGTGGAACGCTTTGGCAATGATTTGAAAACATACGTTGCGAAATTGGATTAACAGAGAGCTGAGCTACTGGTACGCATTCATGCTAAAAGACTGGGCGTGCAAACACTGACACAAGAGATAAGTCAAGACAACACAAACGCGACCAACAACTGAAAAAGGAAAGAAGAATTTTAAGGGCTCGTTTTTCTTTGTTTGACACAATATTAATGAGGACAAACGTAATAATGCCAAACAAAGTATCGGGTACGTAATTTGTAATTATGATATAAATGTGAAGAAAGTAAAGTGGACGAAAATATAACTTGCGGGCAGCAGCTCGTTGATTTCTGGTAAGTTAGCAAGGGAGGAAGCTCAGCCCGGTGTAGAGGTAAGTATCAAGCCTGAAATGTTAGCGGAAGGGGGGGGACTGGGCAAATAGGAGGGTGAACAAGCTGAATTAAGGTCAAGTCAGCAAAAAGTTAAAAATTCTTTGGTTTCAGCTAAGCTGTGCTTTATGGACACCAAGTTTATTCCCCACAAGACGTATCGAAAGTCCAAGTCGCCAAGAATGAAGACGGGCGACTTCGAATTCGACTAGGTATGTTGCGAACATAGCTGATTAACAACATTGATCAGGTCATTACAAAAAAACAGCGATGCAGCTGGTGACCGACAGCTAGTACCGAAAAATTAGAATCAATGAGCACGCGTACCCACACAAGCTCAAGAAAGAATAGAACTGGAATAATACGAAAAGAAAGAGTATCGGCAATTGCCAGCAGAACACCACTACCGGATCGCTAATCAATATCACATAACTAAAACTTGTATCACTTTACAAAATACAACGTTTCTTCTATTTTAGCTTTTGCAGAAAGACAATTTTGTCGTTTAAGCCAACCACATCAATGGAACGAGAATCAGTAGTGGTAGAAGACAATGGATTAATAAATATTGGTTTATATTTCAAAATAATATTTTAGTACTCTACTGCATTAAAAGCTTTTTTGTAAGGCGCTTAATATTTGATGTAACCCAAGAAATGAAATCTCAGAAGAAAACGCCCAGCGTGAAACATTTTCATAACACACACGTATATGTTGTTTCGAACGACGCAATCATGCCTTACGGTGCGAAAGCGCTATTGGCCCATTTCCGTCGCCATCAGCGTAATCATTATCATCACCTTCTTCTTCAGCCTTCGTCATGCCCACTGCAGGGCGAAGGCCCAGTGATCTCAAATGAGCTGCGTTTCCCAACCCGTTCTACCTGTTCAGTCACCCTGACTAATCTGTCTAACGCGCTACGTGACCCACCCAGGTCAATGTTTATTTTCCTTAACGTCAACTAGACTATTAGCCACCCCTATCCGTTGCCGCACTGCGCCTCAGAGGACATAGCTTCGCTTCCAAAGTGCACAGTCGACGGAGCACTGAGGTTGGGCAAGCGAGCAAGGGCATGCGACCGGAGTGATCTTCATAAAACTCTATCATTGCGCCATTACAAGTGCTGTCTAAGGAGTCATGTTCTGCTGACCGAGTATCAGTGTCGGTGGTTCACTATCTTGTACAATCTCAAGTCCGCGGAACGAATGCACCCTTTTCTGCGAGCCAAGTGGACACACTCGTCAATGCTTTCACTCATTGCTGCAGGCCCACCTTTTCAATGGCACATTTTAGAGCGAATCTAATGGGAGATTTACCAGACTCCTTCACGCGTCACTATGGATCTGGATGCATGACACAGCGATGTGTCATATCATCCCATCATTCTAATGAGCTCCCATGTCACGCTCATGTGAAAGGCCATCACGGTGAAATAAAATGATCAAAAAGTGTTAATTGTATGCAAAAAGCTTACGAGCGCACACACTCACGCACGCACACATTCACATCAGTGGTTCCCTGTATGTATTTAATGGTTTAGTGAAATTAAGGCAATTGTAATGCCGATCAGAAAGCAAAAGCTAATCTGAGTCGCCTTTTAACAATCCATTCCACCTTTCATTAAAATTATGCAGAAACATGCAACGTACAAAGTGTCGGTGGTTCATTTGCAGAATACTCGCCTGCTACGCGGGTGGCCCTTTTTCGGTTTCCCGCCGATGCAGAACTCATTATTGCCATCATTTTTTAAAAAAAGTGTTTCACAACTGTCGAGAGGAAATGGTTCCCTAAAATTTAATAAACGAACATAATATGATTGCGACCCTTATTCCAGCGCCCTCTAGAACGAGCGGGTCGCTGCGCGTGGTCCGGGAGAGCCATTGGCATTCAGCGTCCTCGCCCCTTAAGCCCCTCCCACCACTGGCTCATCAGCGGATGTTTGTCTAGGAATCTTCATAAATATCTCAGTTCTATGACAGGGATACCATGCCCATTATTGGAAAGGGTTCACGATGGTACCGAGATTCAAACCCAATACGTACTGCGTATGAGACGGGTATTGTAACGCGCTATTATTTGTTTACAATGACGTGATCGGGTTTCACCTGCAAAAACTATTCTCACCGCTCGGCGAATTCCGTGCCGCAATGTTTGAGAAACTTCTCGTTTGTTTTAGACGATTCTGATAAGGTTGCGCCCACGACACGTGAATAGTCGAGTTTATTTTGGAGCTAACGTGAGCCGTAGCGATAACGCTGAAATTTTCTGTCGTTTATGTATAAAAGACGATGCGTTCCGTCGACCAACAGATTACCGTCGGCCGATGACTGCGCAGGCCGCTATCAGTGTACAGCGTCCATTGCACGTACTTTGCATTCTCTGGGCACTCGGCTGCTGACCCGAAGGTCGCGGGTTCGATCCCGGCCGCGGCGGTCGCATTTCGATGGAGGCGAAATGGTAGAGGCCCGTGTACTGTGCGATGTCAGTGCACGTTAAAGAACACCAGATGGTCGAAATTTCCGGAGCCCTCCACTACGGCGTCTCTCATAATCATATGGTGGTTTTGGGACGTTAAACCCCAGATATTTTTATTATTATTCTCTGGGCACAAGTTCACCAAAGAGGAATTCCGTATTTAGCAGTCTTACTGCAGCCTTCTTCGCCTTCATGACCACGTCACCGTATAGTGTACAAAGGCAGGCAACCGCTACGGCATCGACTTACGTCCTAGTATAATCAAATCATCCTTCTGTGGGCGATCATAAGGCAAACTTCTGGTGCACGCCATCTTCAAAGTGCGAAAGAAAGTAATAATAAGGCAAAAAAAGGTGCGGTTCTCGTAAAGGTTACACCGTGGTTGAAGTGCGGATCGTAATATTACCGTGCGTTATGAATACACCATTGTGTTCCACATTCGTTTTCGTGTCCACCACCAGCTTGAGTTGGAGAAGCCAGTGTTTCGCCTGTAAGAATAAAGGTCGGAGGGAGAGCGTGGCTTAGGCGAGAGAGCGCTCGCGGACTGACCGACCTACATACTGCTATGCATTGCGCAATTGTTCGCTCTATATAAGGAATGTCGTTCTGCCGGTCTCTACACGTGCGTCGGTGGTTCAGTGGTAGAATACTCGCCTGCCACGCGGGTGGCCCGGGTTCGATTCCCGGCCGACGCAAGTATTTTTTTCTTTTTTTTTAACATATTCCAGTTAGCAAATCAAATTCTGTAACTACACAAGAATTTAAAGGGCCACGCCCTAGTGGGGTGCTCCGAAACAAATTTAAATACCTGGGGTTCTTCAACGCGCGCCTAAATCTGAGTGCATGGACGTTGCATATTTCTCCACCATCGAGAGGAGATCACCGATGCCGGAAATCGCGCCCGCGATGAAGAGCTTTGGAGCGTTGCAACTACGACGGATAATTTCCATTTTAGACCTACGGCATAAGACAATTTTGCGTTCTCTCTGGGAGGCGCATAGAGGAAGCGACCTCCACAAAGGTAACTACGGGTATCACATGGAGATAAAAAAGGAGAAATGGGCTTGTCAAATTGGTGGTGGAATCACCTGGCGGAAGGGCAGATCGTTGTCATACCTCAGCACGTTCGAAGGCGTTGCTTTGTCGCTACGCAATGCGGCGAGGAACCAATGAGCTGCTAAGGCGAACGCCTTAAGTGTTTCACGAGATGTTCAGTCGGCGAGTAAAGAGGGCGGAGCTAGGTTCACTGTGTGACTGCGTTATGTGACGTCTACACAGCGTCACAATTTGCCGAAATTGACGTCATCGCTTGTTTAAAGGTGGGCCTAATAGCGTAGGCAGTGTTACAACACGTCAGGAACTGCATGCAGAAAGATCCGGAGGTGGGGAGGGGAGGGGTGGTGGGCTTGGATTTATGTAATCGACTAACAAGAAGACAAAGAGCAAGAAGAAATATCCAATTACGGGTTCGATGAAGGGCAAGGAAGGTGAAAAGGCTTTCGTCTAGATGTCCCTGAGGAAGAAATTGCAGAAGCGCGATTTGCGCTCTTCTGCAATAGACCTAACGAACACGGCAGTTTCGCTTGTCTGTTCGTTTCTTCACTACTGGTACCATAGTTACAGGACGCACAAAAACGAGGAATACGCCTCATATGCGACAGTATCTTAGACAAATGTGTCTTTTTTATCAGAATGTTCCTCATTACACATTATTTTTAGAACTAGTAATATCTTATAACTGGTGTTAACCTAGCCAAATAATTATTTTTTATTGAGGTTACAGTGCAAAATCTACAAAACCGCAAAACTACACTCAAAAGGCGCACGTGCTAGTCCTTTGACTTGAAATCTAACTTAAACGGGCGATTTTCTCGGGCTAGTTCGTAATTCATATGTCCTAATAGCGGGCTAAAATAACCGAAGTATTGGTTACAATTTAGCCATATCACTGTTTTCTTCAGTTACATTTCTACTTCTCATGGCTAGCCCCTGCGCTTTTCGTACAATTAAAGATTCGACCAATAAATATTTGCGTGTCCTCACCCGAGAACCAGAAAACTCAGTCTCATTTTTGTTTATCTTTTATCCTAGTTTAATATTTTTCGTTTTGTTTTTTTGTCTTTATCTTCCTGCCTTTCAATCCCCAATGCAGAGTAGCAGGCCAGCGATTTGTATACCCCGGCTAAATTCTCCTGCCTTTCAATACAGAGCTCTCTCTCCCCCTTCCTTTCGTATCTCTCTGGTTGTGTGTGCCTCTCGTAGGCTCTGCGCTGAAACCTCGTAAGCGTACAACTTCTACAGGCTGACGAACGCTGCAAAGAACATTAAACACGCCGTTCAACGCTCCAGGAATGGGTGCTACTTATAATAAAGCTGAACGCTTACGTTAGGAGTAAGCATGGCGCAGTGCGAAAGAAACAAATAAATAAAAAAAGATAGATAGATAGATAGATAGATAGATAGATAGATAGATAGATAGATAGATAGATAGATAGATAGATAGATAGATAGATAGATAGATAGATAGATAGATAGATAGATAGATAGATAGATAGATAGATAGATAGATAGATAGATAGATAGATAGATAGATAGATAGATAGATAGATAGATAGAAGGAAACAAAGAAAGAAGGACTGCAGGTCAGGCACGTACGCGCAGAGCATCGCATGCTCCCTTTTCCGCGACAGGGGGAAGTACTCCTGAAATCTTTTATTGTTTTCACACCGTGGTTAAAACAGCGTTTCTATAACACGGTGTCGGTCTTCTTCCTAAAAACATTGCAGGGCAAAACCAAACGTGCATCGTGGATTCTCTTTTTTTATATGTTAATTAACTGCTTTCGCCGCCTTTGCTCACGTTAGTCATGAACTCGGCAGAGTGAAATAGTTTTGCACCTGCGAATCAGTGGAGTAGCGAAGGGATGGAACACCGGGCCCGTGCCTCCCCCTCCCTCACCCCCCCCCCCAAATTTTTTCCCCGTAGCATACAGAGCGCAAAATGACCATTTGCCTGTCCGGCCCACCCTTCAGATCAGATCAAAAAGGTGCCCCCCCCCCCCCCCCAAAAAAAAAAAAAAAAAAAAATTGGCAGATCCCGAGTACCATGGGAATCGATGTTATGCGAAACATGCGAAGGCAAGGTGAATCGGTTGTAATTTTTTTTATTGAACTAAACGTTACGAAATCACGTTAAAGATATGTACAAATGTTGTACGCACAGGGATATGTTCAGCAGTCGCATATGTTTCATATAACCAGTTCTTTAGAGTTGCTTAACGATGCCAACAGAAACATGGATATTACCAACCAGGCCCGTAGCCAGGGAAGGGGGGGGGGGGCTAGGGGCCTGCCCCCCCCCCCTCCCGAAATTCGGATTGAGAGGGGTGTTTTACCGAGAATGAATAATGAAAATAGGTAGTTTTTAAGGTTTTCAACAAGTGCCCCCTCCCCCCCCCCCCTCCCCGAAAAAAAATTTCTGGCTACGGGCCTGTTACCAACACCAGAAGCGGTAAGCTGATATGTAGCACTTGTGCTTGCGAGGATGGTAGCCTTGGATAGTGCTTCGCGGACCAACTATAGTGGATGGGCGCTTAAGTATACAATTGACGTAAACCCGACAAGACGCCTGCCT
>JALIZH010027466.1:0-14936 GCA_030522465.1 Rhipicephalus appendiculatus
TCTCGCTATCTCAGCAACCATCAGCGGGCGGCTCGCCTCACATACCCTTCTAGGTGCTGCACTTTCAACGCAAATAAAAATGTGCGAAGAGTGTCCCTGGAGCGGCCGTATCCTCTTACACCAGCGTTTTGTAGTTGCGTGAGATCAGATTCAAAAGAGTTAGCTGCCAGCCTCACTTCGTATAACATTACAATTTGTTGCTATCGCATTCACTGCTTCACCCTTGCGGTGAAACTGTCACTTTTTAGGGGCGAAGCTCCTTAGGGTGTGGGTTTGTCCCTCCTCTGTAGTAGTAGTAGTAGTAGTAGTAGTAGTAGTAGTAGTAGTAGGTAGGTAGGTAGCCACGTATAGTGGAATGTACCCACTCCACGTGACAAAGATGACGATGACGCAGTATAGTCGGAATGTACCCACTACACGTGATAACGATGAAGTATAAGCGCGTTCCAGTATAGTGGAATGTACCCACTACACGTGATAAAGATGACGATGACGCCTGATGACCATGAAGAAAAAGCGCGTTCCAGTATAGTGGAATGTACCCACTACACGTGATAACGATGACGATGACGCTGATGACCATGAAGTATAAGCCCGTTCCAGACCACACACTCTCTTTCTGCCATGGATGAAAAAGATCGAGCTTCGCCCACTCATCATCATTCACTTCGTGGATATGGCGGGATTTTTTACAATGGGGCCCCATGTGTTTCTAAAGGATGGTGTTCAATTGTCCTGGGAAGCCACACGCTTTGTAGGGCAACAAAGCGTTTGGGGACATGCCAATGGGTCTCTTCTGTAGAAAACAATAATAATACCTGGGGTTTAACGTCCCAAAACCACGATATGATTATGAGAGACGCCGTAGTGGAGGGCTCCGGAAATTTAGACCACCTGGGGTTCTTTAACGTGCACCTTAAATCTAAGTACACGGGCCTCAAGCATTTTCGCCTCCATCGAAACTGCAACCGCCGCGGCCGGGATTCGATCCCGCGACCTTCGGGTAAGCAGCCGAGCACCGTAGCCACTGTTCCACCGCGACGGGGCACTCTATAGAGAACGGGGAGTCCTCTTTGGTAGGTGGCTTTTTTTCGTCATATATGGTTTTTTTTTTCGCCTATTACCCATTTAGTTACGGCAGGATGCCGTTGCTACCGCCGAGGGGTGGCGCCACGTACAGATGTCACCAAATCCTAGGAATGTAATGGACGATCTGCAAAAATCAACGAGACGGCTTTCTTGTCAGGTTTATTTTTTTCGACCAAGCACGTTCTTTCACGGGCTGCTTTTGTCACTCGCTGCCCTCTTGCCACTCCCATCTGCAGTAAAAGTGCGTTTCCTGGACCAAAGATTGCTCGTTGACCATTCGCATACGCTGAGGATCGACAATGAGGCGGGACAATCTAATCGTAATTTTTTGAAAGAAAAAAAAAGGCATGTGTGGTGCTCGCGTACCTTCCCTGGAATTACAAAATGCAAAAGCAGAATGAGCGAAAAAAAAAGCAGTCTGTGAAGGAGCGTGCTTGGTTGAAAATACTAAACCTTGCCGGTTAGCCATGTCGCAGATTTGTACAGCAAAAGCTGTTGTGAGATCACAACAACGGCCGTTTGTGGCGACGTAGTGTATCGCCGCCACCGCCGGTGTCCGTAACCGCTATCGCGTGAAATGAAAAAAAAAAGAAAAACGAAAAAATTGGCCGCGTATCTGCGTGCTTCGCTGCAAATGTCGTCGAAAGACGATAGTCTTGTGCCGGCCGTACTCCTATGTTTTGCCTTGCCTCAGACAGCGCCTACTCTACGTTGAATTGGCCGCATCTGGCTGGCATTGATAAAATAAAGGCGGCGCTGCGCGAGATATCGACGCCATCGAAAAAAAATTACACCATCTCCCGCTAAAGGGAACCATGTGTAGATGTGAAGCAGCGGGCGCTAACGCTTACACTGGCGGCGGCTTGACGATGGCGCTCATCGCAGCGTTGCGCAGGAGAGAAAGCTGGGGAGGCGCAAAGCACGCAGTGATGGAGCGGTGTTTCCTACTGGAACGTGCCAATCGCTGCTAATGGGCAATGAGAGACAGAAGACTCCGACTGGACACAGGGACCCGCAGTCCGCTTTTAGTTAACGCGCACGCTAAGAATTTTTATTGTTCAACAACGCACAGGAGAAATCTCCCACCGGCACCACCTTGCAGGTCAAGATCCACTGCCACATATACGGGGTGGCCAGTGAACGGTTGTGCCGCGCGAGCAGTCGGTTTTTTCAACCAAGAAACTCGCTAGCAGACGCTGCTTGCGTTGGCGTCGCGAGGCGAGAGAGGGGGGGGAGCGTAGGAGAGGAGAGAGAGGGGGGGGGGGGACGCGCGTGCGCAGCGGGAGTGTGGACGCCGCGGGCAGGGATGCCTAGAGGAGAGAGGGGGGGAGCGTAGGAAGGGAGAGAGAGGAGAGGCGCATGCGCAGTGAGGGTGTGGTTGCCTTGGGGAGGGATGCCTAGAGGAGAGAGAGGGGGAGAGGAGGTTTTTTATTTTTATTTTTTTTGAGAGTGTTTGCGCATGCGCAGTAAGGGAGGCCACGCGGCACACCACCACCACCACCACCGGATTAAGCTTCGCCATAAGATGCTTCACATCTAAAACATGAGCTTGTGCTGAACCAAGGGCCACTGCCAGCGGCTGGACTTTATCGTCGGCAAAGCGCTTTTTCGTGCAAAGAGTCGCCAGTTCATGCACCGCTTCGCGTTTTCAGCACATCCTGAAAGACACTAGGGTCTTTAGAATTACGTATCTGTGTATTTTCTAATAGAGGAACACACGGCCTGATACTAACATATTAATGTTGGGCCTCAGGTATGCGTAGTATTTGCTTTTTGATCGAATATGTTCCCAAGTATGAAAGTAAATACCAGTTCAAGATGGCTGGGCGTTCAGAAATTAGGTAAACTTTGGCCCTGTAACTAGCTGAATCGGGTCACGGACAGACAGACAGACAGACAGACAGACAGACCAAAATTTTGCGTTTAAGTATGCCAAGAAAGACTATCGTCTTTAAAAATATCCAGGATGGAACGGGGCTCCAACTTGGGCCCTCTCTGGGGCACCCCAGTATTCTACCACACATCCATGCCGGTGCTTGAAACTGCTTCGCAAAAAGATCCATTACAGGCTTCTCGCCAGGAAGGAACCACTTTAACATATGCAATATAGCGTGGTAGATGAGTAAAATAACCACCATGCGTCACACCATGCGAATTGTGAAACCATCCGTCACACAATGCCACTTGCGTAATCAGTTCAATGCTTGCAGCCCATTACAAAAGTCCTAGCCATAATTCTCATCGTCATCAGATACCCCATCAACAAAGTGCACAAGATTCCTTAGAGTTGTGTCGCAGGTACCACACTCCTCCGCAGAGTGACGAATGATGGCATATCGGATGCTTCCCTACTTCAGAAAAATTATGATTTATAGCGTAGAAGGTACCTCGCAAGTGTACTTGTATTAGTTGCCAAGGAGCCCGTAAGGCCCCTGTGATCCGTGTACTCAGGACCTCAGTAAAGTTATCTCTCTCTCTCTCACGTTGTAGTATAGCGTGGTAGGAGAGTAAAATATTACGTAACTAGTGGGTCGTTTAAATCTTCCAAACCACTACAAAAGGCTCAGCCATAATTCTTCATCGTCATCAGCCACCGCATTAACAAAGTGCACATAACGCCTTGCAAATGCATAGCGGCTACCTCGCTTCTCGGCAGAATGACGAATAATGGCGCAGTGGGTGCTTCCCATCGTGTCAAAAATTATGATTTATGGTGTAGTGGGTACCTCGCACGTGTAATGGTATTAGTAGCCCCAAGAGAGTTTACAACAGGCTCTAGAAATGCTTCTCTTCCAGCTTTCGTTGTGACTGTGCTGCGCTTTCCGCGCAGGCCTGGTGTTCTTGGCAAACCGTCCATTGCTGTAAACTCCAGAGAACCATGATTTCGCGTTGTCGTGTGAAGTGACAGTAACGGGAATTCTAGGGGCGAAGCTCCTTAGGCCCTCACGAAAACCATTGTCGTCGAGGCTCGCCATAGTCCCTAGTCTAAGCGCAGGGTATATGACAGCACAATACAAGGCTGTCAACTAGAACAACATAAAGGCCACGACGCCGTACAAACACCAACATTTAAGCAGCCGTCAATCTAAGCATGTAACCGAACAAAAGGTTAGCAAGAACAAAATAAAACAGTGTTAACCAGAACAAAATATGAGGCTATATTACCATAAAAATACTGATATTTAAGCACCCATCAATCAAAGCCTATGATCAAAAAAGGTTTAACAATACACTAATATCAATCATAATTGTGACGGAACAATATAAAACACCCACAAGCACAAACCCTCTATACAGTCGGCCATTTCAACGTAGACATTATGGACCTTAGGACCTATAGCTTTGTCGTCGACGCTCACTGTCCGCTGTCATGGTGGTTAGAAAACCGTTGCTATAGTCGCAACATATGTGTGTATGTGAATCGATTCACGGTTATAGAACGATTCCCGTGCTTCGCCCACTCATCATTATTCACTTCGTGTATATGCGTGGATTTTTCTCTGTGGTTTTCGCCCCTGCTTCGTGTGTCTAATGACTTTTTCGCTTCCTCAGGCCCACCCTTAAGGCGCATTCGGGTGGTCGTTTGATAGCACAATGACCGCGTTTAAAAGGGGTCAGTTCAACAGCTTTAAAGCTGTACAACACGAACACGCTGATATGCAAGTCATGTTCTTTCTTCCTTATGATATACTGGCCAGCGACACACCTCAAAGGCAGTACTAAAACGTACTACTGCTTAGTTGCTCTTTTACATCAATTTTTAGAGCCTCCGGAGCGCTCTGAAACAATCACCCGAATGTAACATGACACGCGGCTGTAAGGCGTTAACAGTGGTATTTCAAATTCAGATGTGACATGGTTGTGTAGCGGCCAAACATATCTTCTCTTTTTCTACCCCCCAAAGAGTCATGCCACCACCGACCGAGCCATGCGCTTTTGGAGCAATTTACGGAGACATTCTTCTCGCACCTCCGAAAGCCGACTCGCCTAGCCTTGTGGTTGTTAGTCCTCGCCCTTTCTTGGTAACAAGACAATGATACTGGAAGCTATGATTGTCTCTTTTTTAACGGGGTGGTGACCTTTGCCCCATCAAGCTCGAGAAAAAAACACGGCCTAATGCCTCGTCTGCTTCGGTTAAATCACTCATAAAAAACATAGCACAGATTGCACAACTTTTCGGCAGTGGCACGGCATTTCTGACGAAGGCCGTGCCACGGCCGAAACGTAAACCAGTAAAAAATTTTCAATTTTCGTAAGTGTGCTCCTTCATTTTTTTGACTATATGTGCACCGGACCTACAGAAATTTGTTTTGAATCATATATATATAGACTCCTTCACAATATATATAGTTTTTTACGTTTCCTCCATTTAAGGCTCCATTTGGAATCTCAACGCACTGCTGGGCATTCCAGCCAAGAGGAAAACAACCAGTTTTGTTGTTTCATTCTTCGCATTGGAAGCCCGTAAAACGCAGCATCGTTTATTGATATTTTGACAATGCCGTCAAGAAATCATGCCTGCACCGGCTGCGAAGTAGTTTCGATGATCAAGTTCGTCGTCTAACCGACGCGGGGTACCCGCGAGCAATTCTATCTAGCGTTGCAGAAAAAATGCTCAAGGTGAAAAGCCAAGGCGCTAACGCCAACCAAGCACCAGCACAAGAATGCAGCACAAAGAATGTCTCCACCATTCCATACGTACATTACCTTTCGCACAACCTGAAGAAAGTGCGGAAAGGGCGGGAGTAAAGGCCGTGTTTACCACACCTGACAAGCTGGCAAAAATGTGTCGGGCGGTTAACGAAGAAAGTAAGACATCTGTATGCACTAAGAAGCATCGCGATAGGTTTGTACAGTGCACCTAAATGTGGTTTACGCAATTCCTTTGTCTTGCGGCGCGTCATACATAGGCCAAACAGGAAGATGCCTAAATGATAGATTAAAAGAGCACAAATACAACACAACGAAAGTGGTATCAGGGCATCTGGGTATCCATTGTAGAGACTGCGGTTCCGCACCTCTATTTGAAACCACTGGCGTCATGCACAAATCAGCTGACAGATTAACAAGGGAGGTTGTTGAAGCCCTAGCGATAAAAAATCTCGGGGAATCTTGTGTCAGCGTGCCATCTGTTATGCTTTCGGAGAAAGATGTCAGATTTCTTGCAGGAACAGTTTTGCACGCGCAGGAGTGACCACGTGGTGAATTGTAATATATCTTGTAACCTTCTCTCTTCTGTTCATTCATTTGGAGGCAGTATTTATTCTGCGCAAATACTGAATAAGCTTTCAGTTGCTGGTGCGCCTTGTGAACGTGTCTTCCTCCTAGTCTGGTCTGTTGTTTTCGCTGGCGCTGTTTTACTGCTGTATTGACCACTTGATCTTGAGCGTGACCATGCGACGTGACACCATACAAGACGAGCCGTGCCCCTAAACCGCTACGCACTTGAAGCTTATCGCGCAATCATAAAAGGAAATAGGCGTGCCACTGACACATTGAGGTCGCTTTTTCTTCATATGGTACAATTCAAATGCAACATGATTTGCATGATTTCAGGCTACAGGTTGCAGACTCGAGCCCGTGCGCTGGTCCCACCGTACAGAATAGTAGGTCAACCAAAGACAGAGGTCATTCCGAACTGCAAAGCGCAAAAAATGCGGAAAGAGTTCTCACAAGCGATGACGTTCACACTCCTTGGTCGTAACCACGGTGTACACCGTGGTCGTAACCCACCCTGAATACTGTTTTCATCGGGATAGAAGGGAAGGCGTGCAAATACGCAATTGGGAGAAGAGTACAATTAAGACAGCACTAGCGCGTTGTTGCTGTCCTGTTCTCTTGTGTGCGTGTTTGCGCAGCTTCCGCTCTTCTATGCTGACGCCCTACCAGCTAGGTCAAATTTTCGTATTGCTTAACTTCTTTCCGAAAGAAATGTTCGGCAGCTTGTTACGCACTCTGTAACACTTCGAGGCGAAAGCCAGTAGCACATTTGGTAATACAGTCAGGAACCAGACTTCTTGCAGGACATAAGGAGCCGCAGTGTAAGAGACATGCGTTAAGTTACGTTGACGTTTTCACTGAATTACTTTGTTTGCACTGCGTTCTTTGCTCCCAGTGCTTCGTCTAGTAGACTGCTTTTCTGGCTATCAGGTATATTTCATGGCCACGGCCGCCAGGGGGCACGCACCGTACAGCCGTGCATGGCTGCGTCCGCCGCGTGTGCTCCTAAATTTTGTTCGATGGGCTGTTTATAACTGCAAGGCATTATTAGCTAACAAATATTACCGAAAGTAAGAAATATATCGGAGTAGGGAGGTTGTTTGGGCTAGTTGGTGTAGCGTTACTACGTAAGAGCGTGAAGTGCCGAAAGGACGACGTGGACAAGGCGGACAAGCAACAATCGCTTCCCGGCAACAGATGTTTATCGCGACAATGCGTAAAGTGCGCAGTTGGCGTCGTGTATGTCATACCACTATCGTGTGGGAAGGTCTACGTTGGTGAAACTGGGATATGCATTAACCCTTTGTCGGTCGTGCTATATTTTTGACATGGTAATACAAAAACCGGCTGTGTTTTATTGATATAAACTAGAAAGAAATAGTATGAAACAAATTGCATCAAAATGAAGCCAGTAGTTTACTGAAAAAAAGTGGGACATATATGTCCCACTGACTCATGAGAGTGTTTTCAAAAAAGTGGGAAAACACTGTCCCACTGCCTCATGAAGGCACCATCTCTCGATTGCATCAACGGGAATTTTGGGTTGAAACGGCCGAAGCAAGTGGCACAGAGTATCACTTCTAAAGTTGTGCAGAGAAAAGTTGTGCGGACCTCATTTGAGCAGGAGAACGCCGCCTGCAGTTGCGTCTCTTGAGCCTTCAAACCGCTGTGGTATGTCCCTGTAAAGCTTCCTTCACCGCATGCATCGACCACTTTTTTTTGTCCATTTGGCTGTCCTAGCTTTTGCTGTTGAAATTTTCGAGTACAGATGTTATCCCTGAACATGTGGCTACATTTCAAGAGGTATATAATATCGAGAAAAATATTTCCACGCATTAATATCCGCAATTGCGCTGCGCGATTAGCTGAATAATTTTGAAGGGGATTGTTCCGATGCATTTATTGGTCAAGTTATTTCCCAAATTTACAAAAACACGTGATGACTCGAAGCTAAGATCATCTCTCTCAAAAAACCAGAAAAGGAGATTATTATCCGGTATTTTGATTGGTAGGTTCTATGTATCTCAAAAAGAGGAAAATTCAGAAGCGATCATAAAAAATTGGCCGAAATTCAACGCTATTGTAACACTACATCCGCCTTTCGAAAGCGTGGTAAAATAATTTTTTTCGAGATTATGATGACTTAGGTAAGATATGAGTGACTTAATGTTGCGCTAATTGCAACGGGTGATGTGGGAGAAATTTTTTTCTGTAGACGGAAAAGTGGGACGTATGTGTCCCACTGCCGCACAAAGGGTTAACGACCATGCGCGGGAACATGAGTTTGCTTGAAAATAAAGGTGCAGCTTATTTACCCGTCCATTGCGTTGATTGCAAATGTGCACCGCGGCTTCACGAGGTTAAGATCCTGAATAGAAGTGCTAATACTTTGGGAAGGGAGTTACTGCAAGATTATGATATTATAAAAAAGGTCACGGAGTTTATTAGCGACACTTCCATCTATGCAATACAGAGTACAGCCTTTTTTATTTTATGCTTGATTAGCGGCGCAGCGGTCACAAAAAGCAATTGTGATTGCCGTTACTAAGAAACTATGAGAAATGCAATTAAGTCTTTACCACAAGTGTTCTTACCACGATGTTCACAGCTCCGCGGGGAATGGATCCATTTCTCAGGGCGGAATGGCCTTTATTTTTCTTCTCGTAACAATAAGCACTACTGCCGGTTTTGTACAACGGTGCTGGATGGTGATTGCTTGCCCAGTTCTACAAGTCCTTCTTTAACTGGCGTACGACCGCGACTGCCTAACGTTAGCAAATTGCATGTTGTCAACTCGTGAACAGTATTGGTTGGTTTGTGTTGTTTAACGTTTCAAAGGGACTCTAGCTATGAGAGACGCCGTAGCGGAGGGCTCCAAGTAAATTGGAGCACCTGGGATTCTGTAACGTTTAGTGCCATCGCGCAATATATACGGACCTCTGGCATAATGCATCCATGGATATGCGACCGCCGTGGCCGCAATGGTTGTTTTAGTATTGGCTAAGACAGCCTAATACTGGTTGCTGTGATGACAGCAACCATGTCGCCATTCATTCTCGTGGTACTAATTGAGCTTTCAATGAATATTTTCTTTTTTATTCCTTCCAAAAGGAAACGATTTTAAGGTGAAGAATTAAGCGCACACCATTACTGACCACAAAAAAGACATGAGACTACGACAGTGATTGGCCTCATCTCTTTTCTAGTCTGTCCTGGTTTGCGCTGAAGTTTTCACGTTAAAATTTATGCACCAGCTAGGCCCAACCAAAATTTTATTAAAATGAAAACGGCTTCAAACAAATGCGCCGTCTTTCGAGTCACCCCGGAGGGAACGGTGTCAAGACCACAAGAGAGACGACGTGATTTCGTAACAATCCTTGTTGTTTTCTTTAATTGGCGCGACGTTTCAACATAATATGCGGCGTAACAATTAATGGGAAAGGGGGCGGGGCAGATTTCGCGAGGCCCATTGTTGTTGTTTCCCTTCCCTCCCCCCCTCCCCCCCCGTTGCCCCTTCTAACCCCCCGTACAGCCAAGAGTGGGCCTCGTCCCCGTGGAATGGCGAGGTCGTGTATGGCACGGCCGACGACTACTCTGGTTGACCGTCTCCTCCTTCTTTGTGCGGATGATGGAAAAGGCGAGGAGAAGCGCCGGCAGATGATCGCCTCAAGGGCTCGAGGAGCCGACCTCGAACTCGCAGCTGCCTCCCGTGAACAGTGTCTTGGCCACGTTGGGCTGCAGGAAGGTGCCTTCGCCGCAGAACACGAACCTGCGGGGAGAACACGCCAGAAGACATGTTGCTGAGGGGAGATATTTTGCAGTGCAAATGTATATGGCTCGGTTCTGACCGATTGCGTCCACGCACAAAATATGATTAGAACAATTTTCGGTGAACTGCTTAATTTGAATAAATCAGCGCTTTCGCGTTGAAAGAATGGGCATGGCCTAAAAGTAAACATAAGGGCGCCTGATTTCACCGACGTGGCAGAATGATGTGAATAATTTTGCCCCAAAGACAAGAACATTTACTCAAGAAACGAACGTCATTTTCGTAATTTCGAGGCAAGTGGGTTTGTTGTGACCGCCGTTGGTGAGATAGTACGCGTCATGCATAAGAGAAGCACCAGGATCTTTGAGTGTGTGTCTCTTTATTCACTCGACATAGTAAGTAATGATAATATATAATTTCACTATATCGATATTCACTCTAAAACACCCGCCATAGTCAGACCTTCGCAGGCTTCGGTCTTCACGGTAGTGGATCTGCTGTGAACTTTTTTCTTGTACACCTACACAGGGCCGTACCCAGGAATTTTTTTCGGGAGGGGGTGTGTGTGTAGAATGGCTAACTTTGCAAATGGGTGGTCGCTGTGAAGGCGTGTAAACATTTTAATATCACCCGAAAAGCTAATGCATGAAAAAATTTCGGGGGGTTTCAGAACCCCCTTAACCCCTCCCTAGTTACGGCCCTGCACCTACAGGCCCTCAAGCCGGGCATTATATCAAGGGAGAGGCCATTGTCAGCAAGGTGTGACATAATCAATGCAATTAATGGCAGTGATATAGGTAAACAAAAATACTTAAAAGCAGAAAAGTCACATTAAAGAAACTGACATATACATACGTGAAATTTGTTACAAAGCATTTGCCTGTCCATAACGTCCTTAGCATATTGACGTGATAGTTAAGTGTTTGTTAATAGAGAGAGTAAAGAGCCACAAACAAGACTGTGAATACCTTGTCTTACATAAAAATAAATATATGGGTTCTAAAAACATGGGCAAATAACATTGTCTGAAAAAAATAACAAGCTTCTGGAACTTGCTGCTTTGTTTTCATGGCGATGTGCGACTGAAGGTAATTTCGATCGATTGTAGTCCGTGGTATGAGTGACCAAAAGACCGTCGTTCACAAGCTGGTGATAGAGTGATCTAGAACAGGGTTGTTCACGGAACGGCCTCAGCACCAACGTACAGGAAAGTGAAGCCCAAACAGACTCCAGCTGCTTGTGGCGCTGCGATCGGTAGTCTGCATTGAGTCGACGTTTAACAGTTGCGCGCAGAACCAGCAAAGTGGTGCAGGGGTAGAATGCCCGCTTCCCACTCACAATACCCGGGTTCGAATAGCAGCTGTAGATGGTGGGTTTTAATTTTTAGTGTCACTTGTAATAGCTGTATTGGTATTCCGTTGTTCCTTAACACTAGCTTCAATTGCTACGTATTGCTACAAAAAGCAACGTGAAATGTGAAGTAGAAGAAATTTGACAGCGAGCTTAAATATTTGCAGCGCTACCACACGACATTCAACAAAAACGTAAGGTATGGCCTCCCAGATTTTGGCGACTACGAGACTCGAAACGAGGCGGGATATTTTACGTTGCTCTTTCAGCAACGCGCAGCAACTGAACCTAGTTTTAGTAAACAAAAAAAAAACAATACAGCTATAACAAGTGACACTAAAGATAAAAACCCACCATCTACAGCTGCAATTCGAACATGGGCATTTTGAGTGAGAAGCGGGCATTCTATACCTGCACCACTTTGGCGGAGCCGTGCGCAACTCTAACGACGACCCATTGCAGGCTGCCGATCGCAGCGCCACAAGTGGATTGAGTTTGGGCTTCACTTTCTGTATGTTGGTGCTGCGACCGTTCCGAGCACTCCCCTTTTCATGTACACTCTACCGGTGGTAAACTTTATCGTTATGCTCTGCAAATCATCCACATGCTCCTGAAAAGACATAGTTTAGGCAATGTAAAGACTACGCTCATACTTATTTGGATTATTCCCTGTTCTCTGCTCCTTTGCCACAGTACCAGCAAGGCAGTCAAGTCTGATAACTTGTCCACATCGGTTAATTTCACCTGCCGAAAACCACAAATGTACACGACACTCCACTTCACATGTTCTGCGTGGACAGCCAAAGCATGTCTACAAACTGTGCTTAGACTATTTTATCATTTATTTCCTACCGCAATAGATTCTACTTCCATGGCGCAATGTATTGGCATCAATTTGCACTTGCAGCAAAATAACTGCTTCAAACTTCAAGTTATCGTCTTCACTATCATGAAGGCATTCCCTGAAGGCATTCCCAATCATGAAGGCATTCCCAAACCCTTAATAAAGTTCTTCTTTCCGAGTTACTTACCAAAATGTTTGAGTGGAACATCGTTATTTTTCTGCTTAAATGCTTATGACCAATTGGTAATTGACTCCTGGATAAATTAATATTTATTTACATGTTTTAGGTTTACATTTTTGTCATTTCGTTCCTCGAATTCTTTGAATGATACAGTTTATCTTGAAGAGCTTCAAGAGTGGCCTTTCAGATACCGAATAAAATATTATATACACATTTTCTTATCCTTTTTTAGCAATTATCATATGTGAAAGAAAACAAACAACCAAACCGTATGCATAAACATGTGCGTCAGCAACGCCTACTACAAAATTTCTGTTGTTACCTCACAGGCAACAACAGAAACTGGTTGCCTTGGAGAGGCGTGGTACTGTTTTATGTTTCCCATGAAAGTGAATTTATATGCTGCCTAATGCACAGACCACACCATGGGTGAAACAAAGGTGATCTTCAATCAATTTATGATTGAACTCCAAGCAATTAATTCCTCGATATATATCGTGTCATATGCTGATCATTGCCTTGAATTGCAATAAAATTAAATTAGAAAGCGATTTCGGCAGTCATTTGTCAAAGATATAAAATCACATGCATGTGAACTTTGTCGACACGGTTTAATCACGTTTCTTCCATGAGCTTCCTATAAATTTTAAACAAAGTTCATGTATATCGCTTCTGTTCTTACAGAGGGCCAAAACCATCCGTGAAGTGTCTTGAATAGCAGAACTGCGTCTCCAACATTACCTGCTCATCAGGTTCATACGACATTACGTTTTCATTTTTGCGTTCAGGTCATTTTAGTCCATGCGTATGAGCACGATGCTTACACAGCCAAGCAATGGTATTTAAAAATATACACCAACATCACTTTTGTTTTCTAAAAGTAATACACACCACATTAAAATTCTGAGTATTCTTCAAGCCTCAAGATGTTACGGTAGTGAATTCTAAACTTAAAAGTAGCATGCTGCTAATAACAGCTTGAATTGTTAGCAGTTGATGAGAACCTTTGATTCACTGCGAGAAAACCTGGACAAAACGTTTGCTATGTTTTGCTTATATTTTGCCGCTGAACGCTTCCTTGTGTGCATGTGTCAGTGCAAAGTAGGTACCTCTCTTTATAATTTCATCTTTCAGTACCATTTTCCCTTCGTCCTTTCCCAATGGAGCGTAGCACACCCACCTTTATCATTTTGCTGTGCTTCCCCTTGCCATTTTGGCAGGGGATTGGACAATCGGTATTGTCATAACGAAAGCCTCCGAGATCGCGAGACGTGTCGCGAATTCTCCGCTAGGGGAAAGGAGCATGCGCCGTGGCATAGTGAAAAAGGTGGAAAGGGATCATCCTGGTAACTTGCGGTAAGTCAGGTTGCCACCTTTTCTCCAAAAAAAGCCGGTCCTTCGGGTGAGGGGGAGTGGCGGTTAGTTACTCGAGATTAAGGTAATTTTGGACAATAGACTTCATGTTAGGTCTTTGGCATGCAGTACCAGTTAATGTAACATAGCTTTCTTTGAGCGATATAAACTTAATGTACGTGTACACGAAAACAGAGCACTGAGTTAACCTAGTCTAATTGTGGCATGAAAATACCCGTGATTGGAATAACGCTTGTACTGAAAGCAAGTGAGGTTTTGGTTATTGCCCAAAATGGGCTGCACTGAACACGGAACCGCACATACTTTATCCATAAAAAGATCTTCCTTGCGTCTGAATCCACCAGGCCAGTGAAATCTTGTAGACACAAACGAACATTAAAATGTATACCAGGCATATGCCACAAAAATATCGGATATCCATACGCGCGCAATAACATGCACTATTCCCATGATCGCTAGACTTCAAGGGATCTTAAAGAAAGGCTGACTAAGAGCGCAATGCTTTTAGTGATTGACAATAAATAGTTACCGTCGTAATTTAACTGATGCTTATAAAATGCCCAGAAAACAAATAATTGCAACATTATGACAGAAACAACCGGTCATTGGGGGCCGGTAGTAGGTGCGGACCAGCAAATGGCCCGCTATCTAGGAAACCGGCGGGGATGGCCTAAAACTGGACAGGTGGCAACCCTACTGGTCTGGTCTCCGTGCCTTTCGCTTCTGTGTATATCTAAAAGCTCCCACTAAAATGCTTCATTGAAGCATTTTCAACTAGAAGGTGTTTGTTATAGAAACGGGCATATATCCGCAGACGCGCGGCATCGAAAATGCGTTCGTCTTCGCACGGCGTCCACGTGGCTTGCTTACTTCTCTCCGGTGGCGAGGTTGCGCACTTGGATGTAGTCGATCCAGAGCCGGGGCGAGTCAAATCCTGGCGTGGCAGCTCCGGGCTGCTGCTGCTGCTGAGCGTACACCTGGTTCTGGTCCGGGTAGAACACCTGGTCCGGCCTCCACTCCAGGTCCAGCCGGATGATGCGGCCCAGGTCTCCGGCGGTCACCAGGAACTCGGACTTCTTGCCCGAGCTGAAGTCGTCGTACTTCCTGCA
>JALIZH010027467.1:0-31755 GCA_030522465.1 Rhipicephalus appendiculatus
ACACCACTATTGTAGAATTTTAGGGGCGAAGCACCTTAGGGTCTAGACTTGTCCGTTGGGCGTAGTCCGTTGTCCATTGTCCGGCGATGACGATGACGCTGATGACGATGAAGAATAAGTGCTTTCCAGATCACACATTCTCTTTCTGCCATGTATGAAAACGATTGTGAAAGCACTCTGTCCCGCGAAAAGCAAGGCGGCAACGCCGATAACAAGTTGCTACTCCGGAGGCGAGAGAGCGGCATGCGGCGGCTCAACGTCTACGCAGACAGCAAGCTACCCCAGGGGGCGTGAGCTCGGGAAGCAGTGGCAAAACGGAAACGCCGACAACAAGCTGCTACTCCGCTGATGAGGGCGCGGGAAGCGGCGGCTCAATGGCAAAGGCACATTGTATATACCGTACACACGCGTTGTCACTCATTTGCATGCCCGAGTGGGCATTGTCACGGGTGATTTACGGTAAGAACGATCCCCAGTGCTTTGCCGACTCGTCAAGATTCACTTCGTGGAGATCCGTAGATTTTTTACGGCGCCGGGAGCCACCAAGAAGAAGCTTGCCTGAAATCACGGGTGATGCCGAGGCGGGTAGTGGAGAGGAGCCAAAAGTCAAGGCACAAGCAAGCAAGGAAGTTAAGACGTATACAAGCGACGTTTTCGGGACGAAGTCGACAAGTTGTTTCAAGGACTCCGACACCCGCGTACTCCGAAAGAGGACACCGAGCATCTCGAATCTACACGTTTCGGTAGACGGGGAGTACAAGCAGCCACGGATCCGCGCTACGCTGTGCGAAGCTTCGAGCGAGTCACTGCAAACAATAAAGCTTTTTAAAAACTCTACTATCGCCGTTGCTAGACTAATTTAGACTGCGAATAAGCTGTGGACCAAACACGCATTACATAGGCCTTGGTAGGCGGGTATGTGCAACATGTGATTGAGGTAAAGGGTTTCATAATGCCGCTACAAGCATGACACGTTTTCGTGGCCTAATCTGTTTATCATCTTCGTCATACACTGGAACTTCATAGCTAATTTTGGTTTATGCTAAGCAAAGGAGACAACCATGGGAGCGGCCATTTGTAGGCCGCTGTATAGAGAGATAGAATCAGTCAAAGCGCGTTTAGTCTGCGAAGAAATGATTCGCTTTTAAAATACAAATCGTTCATATTACTTAGCTCTGCTATAGGCCTTCCTCGGTCAGTCCTAACCCTAAGCTTTAAGTCTACTGATGGCCACAACAGGCATGTTCAGTCTTCTCCGACTCCAAAGCTGCCCTCCACTGCATTATGTCGCCATATCGTCATGGACAAACGATCAGTTAGTCGCTGAAATAAGACTGCTTCGTCACCGCGTGATAGAGAAGCAGCACAACGTAACCTATCAGTTGATACCGGGCCATTGCGGTATCTACGGAAATGACCGTGCAGATGAAGCCGCCCGATCTCTTCTTGATGCTCTCCATGGTGCAGCTATACCGTTGTCAAGAACGAACGCTGCTACAAGGCTTCGTTCACATGCACGTGGACTGACACTCGCACAGTGGAACTCGACCGAATTTACCAACACTCGTCTTCACAACTTGGACCCGAATCTACATCTCCGTCTTCCATCGGCAATAATTATAGCCGAGGAGACGCTTCTGTTGCGCCTGTAGCTAGGGGTGGCCTTCATGAATGCTTACGCATTTCGAATCGGAATGGCTAGTAGCCCGACATGTGATAACTGTAGCTGCCTGGAGACAGTAGCCCATCTTCTCTGTGAATGCTTTCGCTTCAGTGCACCAAGGAAAGAATTGTCAAAAGTGTTCGATAGACTTCGCAATCGCCCAATGTCGGAGGAAAAGATCTTAGGACACTGGCCGAAACCGTCCTCGGCCCGGAAAGCTTTGTGAGCGCTGTTGCGTTTCTTACGGACGACTAGTCTCAGAGACAGAAGGTACGCAGTGTCGTTTAACGTATCATTGTTCACCATCTTTTTAACATCTATATTCTATCATATTTTATTCCCCTTACCGCTTTCCCCAGAACAGGGTAACCAGCCGGTCTGAGAACTGCCTAACCTCCCTGTCCTTCCTTTTTCTTTTCCTCCTCCCTCCCTCCCTAGTGATGGCTTCAACTACCTTCTACTGTCCCTTCAAGCCCTTGGAGGTCCTGCAACCCATGTCTAGATGACGACCGGCTGCTCGGAGCCTTCCTCGCCTTCACGCGCCTTCCTCGGTGGCTCGAGGACGCGCGAGTATGGTCATGGCGACGCGTCTTGCCGCGCTTCGAGCGCACGCCCGTTGCCACGGATGGGCTCGTAGACCAGACAAGGCGGTGGTTTTTGCTGCGCCTTTTTTGGAGTGAAGCTCCTTAGGCTCGCACCATGTCCGTTGTCGCCGTCGTCGTAGCTCCCCGTCGGACGATACAGTTACATATACCGTACATAAGCGTTCATAGCGCGCAAATAGGTTTAAAATAGACCGTACTCTGTACGTGCATCTGTCCGTCCGTCCGTCCGTCTGTCCGTGCGTGCGTCCGTCCATCCGTCCATCTGTCCGTCCGACCGTCCGTACACCTGCCCGTCTGTCCGTCCGTCGGTGCATCTGTTCGTCCGTCCGTCTGTCCGTGCGTGCGTGCGTCCGTCCGTCCATCTGTCTGTCCGACCGTCCGTACACCTTTCCGTCCGTCTGTGCATCTGTTCGTCCATCCGTCCGTCTGTCCGCGCGTGCGTCCGTCCATCCGTCCATCTGTCCGTCCGACCATCCGTACACCTGTCCGTCTGTCCGTCCATCTGTGCATCTGTCCGTCCGTCCGTCCGTCCGTCCGTCCGTCCGTCCGTCCGTCCGTCCGTCCGTCCGCGCATCTGCCCGTCCGTCCGTATGTGCGTCCGTTCATCCATGTACGGACGGACGGATGGACGGACGGACAGATGGATTTCATAAACATTATATCGTTTATCATTTCGTCAATGGAGCTTCACCCCATTATCAGCATTACACCGTGATCGGCATTCACTTCGTGGATCTGCTGCCAATTTTTCAGCAGCCAAGCTGCGCCAGAGTCAGCCGCAGCCCTTTGTGCAACTGGGCACAGTTGTGTTAGTCTCAACCTTCTCGCGGTGCTTAATCGTAACAACCGAGAATTTTGTATAAAGCCTCGCATTTCTTACGGAAAATAGCCTCGTTGCTTGTCATAGTCGAGCGGACTTTCAAATTAAATGCATAACGCGAGAAAAAAGTTATCTAGCAAACTTGCGCCACAGTTACTGCTGAAATGTAAGACCAACCTTGTGTCGCTTCTTCACATTCGGCTCCAAGGACAGTCGAGGAGGCGTGTTCTTGTCTTCTGCTCTCCCAAAGTAGAGAGCGACGTGCTCAAAATTGATAACCGGTTTACGAAAAAAAAAATGAAGAAGTCCCCGTGTCGTCGAAGCAATGGATGCGATAGCAACGATTGAAATGTCACACTAACCCCCCGTATTCAGAAACGCTCCTTGACTTGAACTTGACTTGCCACTGCCTAGAGGCAGCGCGTGTGAAACGCGTTTGTGCTGCCTTGGCACCGCCTAAAGACAGCGCGTTCGAAACGCGTTTGTGCTGCATTGAAGGCGGTGGCAAGTCAAGTTCAAGTCAAGAAGCATTTGTGAATACGGGGGTAAGAACGCCAAGCAGCTCGACACTCGAACCCCCGTATTCATAAACGCTCCTTGACTTGAACTTGACTTGCCACCGCCTTCAATGCAGCACAAACGCGTTTCAAACGCACTGACTTTAGGCGGTGCCAAGGCAGCACAAGTCAGGTGCGTTCGAAACACGTTTGTGCTGCATTAAGGCGGCGGCAAGTCAAGTTCAAGTCAAGGAGCGTTTCTGAATACGGGGGTAGGAGAGCGCCGACGAAGCACAAAGAACGCGAAGGTATACATCGCTTTATTTTCGATTCATGGGCGCCGCCATTTTGGACTGATAAGCGATGTTTTGCCGGTTTTGTGTGCCGTAATATGAAATGATCATGGTCATGAAACGTTAATGTACCGTCCCAAGCATTGTCGTGCGTGCGAGTTCACCGTAGCACTGTTTGCTCATTTGACACGAATGCAAAACTGCAACATTATCAGTCCAAGATGGCGGCGCCTGAGCGCGTCCGGAAAATGGTGTATACACAGGACAAGCGTGAGCTAACGATTGTCACAGTTGTTACTTCTTTGTGATTGAGCTACCCGCTCCAAGTGTCGACAATGCAGAAACCGATGCTCTGAGATATTAATGCGATAGCGTTAAAGAGCTCGTTTGGCAGAAATCTCGGTGTCGGCGTCGGCGTCGTTGGTTGTGAGCGAAAAATCATCATCTTGTCCGTGACCGAAAAATCGAGAAAGATGCAAATAAAATAAATAATAAAAATTTCCGGGTCTGAGTGAGGATCGAACCCAGGCCGTCTGCGTGGCGCTTCTGCTTGGACTTATATTGAAAAGAACTTCTGCTTGGAAATTCAGTTAAAATAACTTTCATGCTTTACAAACACACGCGTCCTGTATACAGGCGTCACAATACAACATGTAAAATCACAGTAATATTGCGTGGTACAAGCGTACATTGACATCGGCTGTCAGAAGATGTGAATATCATAACGACATTGTGGTTCAAAGCCGTCCACCCATTACAAAAGGCACACACGTTACTGCGCGTATTCCCTTAAGACAACGTAGTAGGTGCGTAGCAAGTTCGAAAACATTTCCCGCATTTCCCGCGCATAATTGCTCGTGGTTTAGAGAGCTACGCATTGCATAGTATGCACTAAGTGATTGAAGTACACACTAGGGACAGGATATCGCTATCGCGTTCAACTCTTAAACGCGAAGCTTAAGGGGTCCCCGAATTTTTTGTTTTTTCTTTTAAACTAAGGCGCGTGGCGTGGCCCCTCTGCCTCTCCTGCCACGCGGTGGCGTCTGACCCAAGGGGTTCGCGGCATTATTAAGGCGAAAGCCTTTAATGTCTCATACTCACGTCCGTCCGGTGTCCGTCCGGCGTAAGTCCGTCCGTCCGTCTGTCCGTCCGCCTGTCCGTTCGTCCGTCCGTCCGTCCATCCGTCCGTCCATCCGTCCGTCCATCCGTCCGTCCATCCGTTCATGTCCGTCCGTCCATCTGTCCGTCCATCTGTCCCTCCGTCCGTCCGTCCGTCCGTCTGTCCGTCCGTCTGTCCGTCCGTCCGTCCGTCCGTCCGTCCGTCCGTCCGTCCGTCCGTCCGTCCGTCCGTCTGTCTGTCTGTCTGTCTGTCTGTCTGTCTGTCTGTCTGTCTGTCTGTCTGTCTGTCTGTCTGTCTGTCTGTCTGTCTGTCTGTCTGTCTGTCTGTCTGTCCATCCGTCCGTCCATCCGAGCTCTGGCACGGAGGCAGGTGGCCGCCGGGATGCGCAAGCGCACGGCGGTCGCGTCGGACTCTACAGCGCTCGCGCTTTGCTTGCGTACCGTCGCTGTGCCCAGCGTTTGCAATCATTCTGACCGACGCCGTCTCAATGGACACAGGCGTTCACGGAATACACTTTCGCATTTTCAAAGGGTCCGTTAATTTAAGCGCTGGAACGCGGATGGCGTTTGCACGATGCGCAAAGCGCGAGGAAATACTAACGCATGCGAACTGAGAAAAATTAGTCTCGCGTCTCGCTGCGATTCGCGGTAAAAAAATTAAAAAAGAAAACACGCACACATTCGCTTTGTGTGTTATCCCACTGAGAGTGTAAAAGAAAAAAAGACATGGCATAGTCAGTGGAATGGCCACACGCTTTCGCCGAACACACTTTGGAATGTACGAGGGTTGTACCAAAATTAAGGTTCCCATATTTTTTACAATTAGAATACATTGTTTATCGTAATTAATTTTTACATCGTTGGAAAGCTTACACTTTTGTCAATTTTCCAACATTGTCTCCAATTTTTTCGACACGCTTTTGAAGACGGTGCTCCCGTTTTGTATTCCTAAGTCGAAGAAGTTTCCCGCCAACCCATTGAGGATGCGTGTGACCTCTAATCGGACTTCATCGTCACTCTTGAAGCGTTTGCCACCTAAGTGTTCCTTTCCCTTGGGGAAGAGGTGATAATCGCTGGGCATCAAGTCCGGGCTGTACGGGGGATGGGGCATAACAGTCCACCCAAATTTCTTCAAAAGCTCCTGTGTTTGACGAGCGACGTGGGGTCGCTCATTGTGTCCTTGTGCCGACGTGGGGTTGCTCCTTGAGTCGTTGCTTCTTGTGTCCGTCACTCAGCATCCGGGGCACCCAGCGAGCACACACCTTGCGATAACCCAACGTTTCTTTTAAAGTTCTTTCAATTGTGGCGTGGGAAGCTTCAGGAATGCGTTCAACAGGTTCACGGACAGTGACCCTCCGATCATTGAGCAGCTCACTGTTCACCTTCTGGACAATCGCATACGAAACCGGCGGTCTTCCACCCCGTTCTTCATCGTGAACTTCCGCGCGACCCTCAGCAAAAGCCCTGCCCCATTTGCGGAAGTGCTGAACGGACATGCTCTCTTCACCATAAACCTCAGTCTGTTGACGATGAATCTCCACGGGCGGTAACTTCGGATTACTGCTCGAACCTCTCACTTGGCGGGAGCGGCAATCGACACTTCCGTTTCTGACGCTTGCCAAGAGAACACTGAGCGACGTAGCGAATCGCGGACAGGCGGGCTCGAGAGAAGGGGAACCACCGCGCACGGCACTGTTGTCGGATTTAGCCTAGCACCTTCCCTTGAGGCTGTAGCTCATTGGGAACCTTAGTTTTGGTACAACCCTCGTGCAAAGTGTCCTTCAATTTTTTTTCTTTCGTGGCTTCTTCGGTACACGTTGAGGGCGGCCCACGTAAACCCACGGGAAAACAGCTCAAGTTAGTAGACCGGACTCAGTTCCGAAAATCACGTGAGAACCAGGTCCAGCCTATCAGCGACATAGAGAACTGGATGCACGCCCTTAAATAGGATGGTAATAATGCCACTCAAATTGTACCTCCCGAGGCACACCTCGAAGAGATCGATAGCTGGCTCCTCCACATGTGGGAGGCAAAGCAATCGCTCCAAAAGAGGTGGAAAACACAGAAACACAACAGAAACCTCAGCAAACGCATAGCACTGCTCAATAGAGAGATAGAGATGTATGCAAAACAGCTCAGCCGACAACACTGGGACGAAACCTGCAATGCAATGGACAGGCAGTTAAGTCTCAGTAAAACATGGCATTTTCTCCGCTTCCTGATCGATCCAGAAGACAACAAAACCACCCACCCACAAACCATCAACAAACAAATCCATGCGTACAAGGGCACCGAGGGGGACTTTCTTCGGGAAGTAGAGCTCAAATACATATCTCAGGCTCCTCCTCAGCAGCACCCAGATTATACGGGCCAGGTCAACACCATCCTAGACGAAGAATTTACCGTAGCAGACATCCGCGCCGCCCTACAAAAACTTAACACCAAATCTGCACCAGGTCCCGACACCATCACCAACAAGACACTACGTAATCTTGACGATGAGTCGATCACGCATATCACCGACTACATTAATCACTGCTGGAACACCGGAACCTTGCCCCCCGCAGTGGAAAAAGGCCCAGGGCATTCTCATTCCCAAACCAGGCAAACGATTGAATACTCACTATCTTAGGCCCATCCCCTTAATATCGTGCATGGGCAAATTGATGGAGCACGTTTTCCTGGCTAGACTAACAAATTACCTCGAAGACAACGACCTTTTTCCACACACCATGATTGGCTTCCGCAGGCATCTTTCAACGCAGGATGCCATGCTGCAGCTCAAGCACCACATCATAGACAGTACAGGACGCTCCACTAAGGCCATTCTTGGTCTAGATATCAAGAAGGCTTTTGACACTGTCACACATAGCGCCATTCTAAATCAGATTAACACCCTAAACTTGGGGTCCCGCACGTATAATTATATAAAAGCCTTTCTTACGGGCACGACGGCCACAATCACTGTGGGAGCACTCAGATCATCCGAGATAGCCATGGGAAGCGCGGGCACCTCGCAGGGTTCCGTGATCTCTCCCTTGTTGTTTAACCTCGCTCTCATCGGCCTTCCGTCAAAACTACATACCATACAAGGACTTCATCACACCGTTTATGCCGACATCACCCTCTGGGTGTGCGACGGCAATGATGGCTCCATCGAACAAAGATTACAGGAGGGGACTGACACAGTAGAACGGTATCTACAAGGAACGGGACTATCCTGCTCGGCGGAGAAGTCTGAGCTACTGCTATATCGCCCTACACTCAGAGGCCGACCACCCAAACATCACCAAGCGCAGACACACACCGATACAACACTCACTACGAGCGACGGTCGCACCATACCAACCGTGGATAAAATCCGAGTGCTAGGACTGGTCATGCAAAGTAAGGGTACAAACGGAGAGACAATTCGCAGCATTGACGCCAAAGTATGGAACACGATGCGCCTCATTAGGCACATCACCAATAAACACAAAGGCATGAAAGAGGCTAGCATCATCCGCCTGATCCAATCATTCGTACTCAGCCACATCACCTATACGGTGGCATACCACCGATGGTTCGCTGCAGAAAAGGCAAAACTCAACAGCCTAATCCGGAAAATTTACAAACAAGTACTAGGTTTGCCTCAAAACGCCAGCACAGAACTCCTCCTTCAACTGTGTTTACACAATACCCTTGAGGAGCTTATCGAGGCACAACAAATCTCCCAATAGGAGCGATTGGCCAAGACTAAGCCAGGCCGCCAGATTCTCCAAAACCTCGGAATCTCTTACCACACTCAACACGGAGACAAACACAACATACCACGCACTACCCGTGCTAAGCTCACAGTACCACCCTGAACACAAGGGCAGACGTGTCAGTAGAGCGAGAGCCATGTCCAAGAGTTTTGGTCACAACCACGAGGCGGTCTTTGTCGATGCAGCACGCTATCGGGAACGTCACCGCTTCGTGGCTGCTGTCATAGACCACACACAACAATGCAAAAGCAGCGCATCAATCATCACAAGACACGTAGAAACGGCGGAGGAAGTGGCTATCGCCATGGCCATAGCCCACACGAACGCCTCATATATCATCAGCGACTCGCAAACGGCAGTTCGAAACTATGCCAGCGGCAGAATCTCCCCAGAGGCATTGCGGATCCTTAATACAGGCAAAATTCACGAGGCGCACAAATGCGTGCACATCCTTTGGTTCCCTGCCCACACGCCCCTAGGTCACCCGGAGGTCAGTCCAAATGAAGTGGCGCACAACGTGGCTCGAGCTCTTACGTTCCGAGCTGCGTTAGACGAAGCAGCCACCCAAACGGACTTTTCTGCGGCGGTGTGGGAATGGGACGATCGGCTCACTAAATTCTGTGACATAACTCAACACTATCGATTGCAAAGGCGGGAGTACCCTCCGCCTCACCCTAAGCTAAATCGGGCCCAGTCCGTTCAATGGCGGCAGCTACAAACACGCACATACACGAACCCCGTCATCATGCACCACATATAACGCGCAGTCTATAGCACTAATCTATGCCAGTACTGTACCACCAGAGCCACTCTTGACCATATCCTATGGGCATGTCCAGCAGTAATAAGCAATACTCGGGTCGCGGCCTCCAATGAAGACCTTCGGGCGCGTTGGCGGACTGCGCTGCTCAGTTCGGTCCTGGACAAGCAACTTTGGGCGATCTAGCAGGCCGAGGAAGCTGCCGGGAGACACGGTCTCTCCGTTAGCTCCTAGGTGGGAGCCCAGCCCAGCAATCTGCCGGAAATTAATAAAGTTTTAGATGTGAAGCATCTTATGGCGAAGCTTAATCCGGTGGTGGTGGTGGTGGTGGTGGTGTGCCGCGTGCCCACCCTTACTGCGCATGCGCAAACAGCTAAAAAAAATAAAAATAAAAAACCTCCTCTCCCCCTCTCTCTCCTCTAGGCATCCCCTCCCCGCGGCAACCACACCCACACTGCGCATGCGCCTCCCTTCCTCTCTCCCCTCTTACACTCCCCCCTCTCTCCATCCCTGCCCGCGGCGTCTAACTCCCCCCTGCGCATGCGCGTCCCCCCTCTCTCTCCTCTCCTACGCTCCCCCCTCTCTCCTCTACGCATCCCTGCCCACGGCGTTCCACACTCCCACTGCGCATGCGTGTCACCCACTCTCTCTCCTCTCCTACGCTCCTCCCTCTCTCGCCTCGCGACGCCGACGCAGGCAGCGTCTGCTAGCGAGTTTCTTGGTTGAAAAAACCGACTGCTCGCGCTGCACAACCGTTCACTGGCCATCCCGTATATATAGCAATGGATCTTGACTTCCAAGGTGGTGCCGGTGGGAGATTCCTCCTGAGCGTTGTTGAACAATAAAAATTCGCAGCGTGCGCGTTAACTTAAAGCGGAGTGCGGGTCTCTGTGTCCAGTCGGAGTCTTCTGTCTCTCATTGCCCATTAGCAGCGATTGGCATGTTCCAGTAGGAAAAACTGCTCCATGACTGCCTGCTTTGCGCCTCCCCAGTTTTCTCTCCTGCGCAACGCTGCGATGAGCGCCAGCGTCAACGCCGCCGCCAGTGTAAGCGTTAGCGCCCGCTGCTTCACATCTACACATGGTTCCCTTTAGCGGGAGATGGTGTAATTTTTTTTCTCTCTCTCTCTTGTACATCTTTCTGCAGCCTTAAGGTACGTTGCCACCTTTTTGGAAATCGTCCTTAGATTTTTATTCGAAACAGATTGTTTTGTATTTGCCTTAAGAAGGGCTGTTGAAAAAGACACTTCCAGTATGTTAGGCAAGAAAAGTGCAACTAATCACAATTGAATTACGGAAATTACCCAAAATATGTCTATCACGCGAAGAGTGATAAGTAGTGATAGTGTGATACTAAACAAAAATGGCTTGGTAGAAATGTAGCCGTACATTAAGGCTGTGCAATGAACTAGAATCTTTGCGCTTTCATCAATATTACGCATACTATGGCCGTAAAACCCAAAATTGTGTAGTTTCAGATGGTTGCATTTTAGTCAAAACCTTATAACATCAAAAGTTATCGGTGATTTTCAATTATCCTAGTTCATTGCATAGATTAATGTTCCAGAAAGAAGCACGGGTAGTTTTATTGGAAAATATTGGAACATTCAAAAGTTATGACTCTTTGCGCAGGAAAAAAAAAGACTAAACATAAAGTTTTGAGAAAAACAAGAAATAAGTTTTCCAAACGTATTATATACAACATTGGAAAGCTGTGGGACGCTAAAACCCGCCAGGCTCATATCTGGGACCTTCCTTAGCTGTCCCCAGTTCACCGTTACGTGGTTTCGCCACTGCTAGTTTTTTTAAAGCTTGTTATTTGTCAGCCGTTGACTGCCGGCTGGCGTTCTTCAAGCCAGTTCGGTTCCTGCTGAGACAAGCTACCGTGCTGCAGTGGCCAGTATTGACACCAGCCTGCCGCAAGATATGCATTGTGCCACTATTTCCATTGCCGAACTGACATATACAATCTTACAGTCCAAACGAAAAAATTCTCGGGCCTGTATGGACATCTTAAGGGACACGCTGCCACAGCATCCCATTGATGCATTCATTCACGTATTGAGTTTTCCCGCAGACATATTTCCTCAAAATATATCGTCTAAACAGAGCTCTGCATACACAGCCTTCCCTTTGTTCGGTATCTTTTTGTAAAAACCTCCCCTGTGCTTCTATTGCGCTGTGCTCAGAGCTTTGACTCGGTTGCAGGCTCACCAACTTTTCACACTTTGCGTTTCGGCCTTTGTTTCACTCGTAACTTAGCCATATCTTGTTATATTCTGTAAGACAACAATCTGGGACACTGAATTGACGAAGAAATAGCTTTCACAGTGATAGTACAACACATCGGTGCAGTGTAAACACGGTGTCACTTAGTGTGTTCCCACACGGCAATTAGCGCAATTTAAAAAAAAAATTGGCCGTGATTACCACTGTTCAATCTTATTAAGTTTTAGCATACTTCACCACCAACTTATCTAAATGTATCCTGCGAACTTTTACCGATTAAAATGCAGGTTTTGTTTTAAGAAAATATCAGTTTCGGTTTCAGGGAAGTCTACTGGTAGTTGTAAAAACCAACGCAACTCTAGAACAGAACCAGATAGAGATGTCATTTTTTCTGTAGCACAATTCTGAATGTCTGTAGAATCTTAAAATGTGAAGTTCGCTTTTTTTTAAAAAAAACGTCATTTTCAAGGGTGGCGACATTCCTTAAAAGGGCCCAGCAACACTTTTTGAGCAGGAACAGTAAACACTGTCGATCGGTAGTCGAAGCTCCTCAGAACATGTAGGCCAAACATTATAGATTAGCACCAAGCGCCATCTTCATTTGTTCTTTGTGCGTGGAAGTCACGCTCTCCGGTTTTGTTCGCCGTCCAAGGGAGGGCGTTGCAACAGTATCGTGTGGCTTAACGTCACACGACGTAACACCAGAATTTGTGACGTCACGATAATGCCATTAAAGATTGCGATTTGTGACGTCATTGACGTCACGATATGATGGCGTCGTCACCTGAAGATGATTGTTTCCATCCCTCATCCCCGACACCGCCGACGATCGAATTACCCGTTTGATGAGGCATACCAGGCTTTCGCCTTAAAAAATGACTGCACGTCTACAACCTTGTCGCAGTCAAAGCTTGACACCAATAGGCAAACAGAATATACAAAGTGAAGGGTTCCAGTACTTTAGGACACGAGCACAAGAGAAACGCACAGCTCAAAGGCTGGACTTAGAAGTTGAAACTGCAATGGCACTAACACAAATGACGGCGCGACCGTAGAAGACGCTATGCGTTTCTACTCTTGTACCCGCGTCGTTAACTTGCAGGGAAACCTTCACTCTCTCGTCATGTACCGAGTGGCCCAGAAAACCACACTGCTAAAATGTCATGCAAGCTCTTAGTGGCAGCTTATACTGTTATAGCCACTTGCGAAGCAGAATTCTACTGGATAAATAAAATTGACATGCAGATACTAAGCGCGTGGTTGACGACACAGCGCACGCATGGCACACTTCCCACTTTGGTTGCAATGAATTCTTACCGCCTTTACCTTTTCAGGGGCATAGCCAGAATTTTTTTCTGTGGAGGGGGGAGGGTATATTCTTCATTTGAAGTGGGCGCTGGGCAGGCAGATGTGCTCAAGTGCCACTTCGTGTTCTGTATGCCACGGCAAAAGAAACAAAAACAAGCAGTTCCGTGTACGAATACCACCGATGAGCGAAGCTCCTTAGAAATGGGACGCACGCGGCGTTCGGCGCGCGCTGCGTTTCATTGTCCAGGTAACGGACCAACCACTGGGCGGACGACAGGGGGAAGCGATGGTTTCGCGCGTTCGCCGGTTTGAGGGGAGAGGCGCAGAGTCGAAGAAAGAGGGAGAGGGAGACTAATCTGCCTCCGTTTCGCATGCGTTCGTAATCTCGCGCTTTGCGCATCGTGCAGACGCCATCCGCGTTCCAGCGCTCATAAAGCTCATTTATCCTGCCGCGTGAGGGCCAGGAACATTCAACGCGCCAGGAAGCTTCAACGGCGACGGCGGGGTGCCGGCCTAAGGAGCTTCGCTCCTAAATATGAAGGGGGGGGTGGCACGAGCTCTCAAAACTGCAGTGATAGCCCTGAAATCTTGATTTACGTAGGTAACTTCAGATCTTGTGCGAAAGGCAGGTATCAGCTAAAGACGTGGCACGATATTTGTTCGTGTTTAATGTATGCCGGGTCAAAATGGTTCGAGCCTTTGGTGATTTCACGCAATTCATTCCGTTAATCTGTTTCAACCACCCAAAAGCTTTGTGAAAAATTGAAGAAAGCTTGCGGTGATGCCAGAGCATGTGTGGAGGTCGGTTACTGTGGCACTGATGTGCTTTAAAACAGTGGTTGGCTCTATCGACAGTTTTGCTGGTTCTTCTGCTGGGATGTCACGTGGCCGTTCGCCTGCTGCGGACGCGGCGTGTGTACGGCGAAGCCACGAAACCCCATCTCGCGGTAGTGACAGCGTCGGTAAGTGTGGCCGGCTTCTCCGCAGTGGTAGCGTAGTGGGCGGAGGTCTGGGGCGCGCCAAACGTCGGCCTTCCTCGGAGCGTAGCGCTGGCCGGCAGGTGGGCGGTATGGCGTCGGCGATGGTGGCGGCGGAGTCTGGCGGCGGAACTGCGGTGGTGCATCGTCCTGACGTGGGCGTGGAGGAGCGTTGCGGCGGACTGCAGCGGAGTAGCTCATAGCTTCCGGCTGAGGCTGCGGTGCTTCGGGAATTCCGAGCGAGTGCCGAACTTCCTCGCGGACTATGTCGGCTATCGAATCCACTTAAGGCTGCGGCGAACGTAACAGCTTGTGCAGCTCCTCCCGCACGATCGCTTGGATTGTCTCGCGCAGGTCATCGGTGCTGAGGGCATGAACAGCCGCGCTCTCTTGAATTGAGTGGCGATTGTACTGTGCGGTGCGCATTTCGAGCGTCTTCTCGATCGTCGTCGCCTCCGACAGGAATTCCTCGATGATCTTGGGTGGATTCCGCACCAGCCCGGCGCAGAGCTCCTGCTTGACTCCTCGCATAAGAAAGCGAACTTTCTTGTCTTCGGGACATGACAGGGTCTGCATGACGGAACAGCCTGGTCATCTCTTCCGAGAAGAGCGCCACGTTTTCGTTCGGCATCTGCATGCGGGTCTCGAGCAGAGCCTCAGCCCTCTCTATGCGGATGACGCTCGTGAACGTAGCGAGAAACCTGATGCAAAAAAATTACACCATCTCCCGCTAAAGGGAACCATGTGTAGATGTCAAGCAGCGGGCGCTAACGCTTACACTGGCGGTGGCGTTGACGCTGGCGCTCATCGCAGCGTTGCGCAGGAGAGAAAACTGGGGAGGCGCGAAGCACGCAGTGATAAAGCGGTGTTTCCTACTGGAACATGCCAATCGCTGATAATGGGCAATGAGAGACAGAAGACTCCGACTGGACACAGAGACCCGCAGTCCGCTTTTAGTTAACGCGCACGCTGCGAATTTTTATTGTTCAACAACGCACATGATAAATCTCCCACCGGCACCACCTTGCAGGTCAAGATCCAGTGCCATATATACAGGGTGGCCAGTGAACGGTTGTGCAGCGCGAGCAGTCGGTTTTTTCAACCAAGAAACTCGCTAGCAGACGCTGCCTGCGTCGGCGTCGCGAGGCGAGAGAGGGGGAGCGTAGGAGAGGATAGAGAGAGGGGGGACGCGCATGTGCAGTGGGAGTGTGGACGCCGCGGGCAGGGATGCCTTGAGGGGGGGGGAGCGTAGGAGGGGGAGAGAGGAGGGGGAGGCGCATGCGCAGTGAGGGTGTGGTTGCCGCGAGGTAGAGGAGAGAGGGGGAGAGGAGGTTTTTTTTTCTTTTTGAAAGTTTTGCGCATGCGCAGTAAGGGTGGTCAAGCGGCACACCACCACTGGATTAAGCTTCGCCATAAGATGCTTCACATCTAACATGTCCCACGTTGTCAGGGTTCGCTCTTGTTTCTTGAACCAGGTACGAGCGGCTTCTTCCAAGACAAAGTACACATGTCGAAGCTTGTATTCGCTGGTCCAGGCATTCAAAACGGCGACTCCGTCGTATGCTTCGAGCCAGCTTTCCGGGTCTTCAAGTGCTGAATCGCGGAAGGTCGGTGGCTCCTTGGGTTGCCGGAGCAGAATGGGTGCAGACGGCACAGACGCTGTCATCGTCGCTGCGGTCGAGGTCAGGGTCTTGGTCTGCCGGGTCTTTTCAGGTAGAAGCCCGTACTATGGCGGTAGGCCTTGTTGCCTGCGGCTTGCTCGCTGCTCAGGGTAGGCTTTAATGTCTTGCTTGCGACTTGGGCTGGGTTCACGGCTTGACGGGGGCGTCCGGAACATGACCGCACAGCACCTACACCAGATGCCAAGTGATTGTGACGTGAACGAAGGCAGCAGGCGGCGTGACCAAGATGAAACTCTTCATTTGGCCGAACTTGCGGCCGGGAAACGTAAAGTCAGATTACAGCAAAACACATTGTACAATGATTGCGGCGAACGGACCGTCGGCTGTCGATAATCTGATCCGCGGTAACGCGCGTCGGCATTTATACACGCGGCATCGAACATTCTAGCGTTATCGCTGGGTGCCGAGTTTGTTCCATAATAACCTCAGCTGTCCGTGTTTGCGCGTTCAAGCTGGACAGATGATCCGAAAACTGTCTAGAATGATCTCAGACATTCTGGCGCGGATTGCGCAAGGTAGTATCTACACGTTCGATACACCGGGAACATAAAACATAAAGGAGCGTGTGCGGTAATACATAGGGAAGCTATATATACATGAGGCAACCCTTGACCAGGCCCGCCGAGCCGCTGTAGCCAGTGGGGCCCTGGAAGAAGGGTACCACCCACTATAACCATACAAAGCCTAAGTATGAATAAATGTTTCTTCTTCTTCTGAAGGCTAAACTGGTTGCTTCCGGGTTGTTTCTAGGCTTTAGCTAGGGATAAAGATTGTTTCCAGGTTGCTTCTAGCGGTCGTTGCTAGGCTTTAGCTCGGTGATGCTAAGTTGTTCGCACGTTGATTCTCAGCGCAGCGGGTTCGAGTTAAAGGGACCCTGAAACAGTTTTGGCAATTTTGTACAAACACATTGGGCCGGTAGACCAAGTCCTATGGGTCATTTACAGACTGAATTGAGCCATCTGCGTAAACTGTGTAATTTATTACAAGGCTTTCAAGCTGCGAATCGCTGCAGATCACTGTGGCTCAGCCAAACGCGTTTTCAACCGCCTATTCACAGTACAACATCCACTAGAAGCGCGACGTCACCCAGGCTGTTGACCTGATCGGGTGTTGAATGCGCGTAAGTAAGATCGGCTGGCAGGGTGGCGGTACCTGTCGGAGCAGATATCAACCACTCCGCGATTTTCGCCTTTGTTGCCAGACGGCGTGCGTGCTGCCGGGCGCACAATGCTATGGTATCCGAGATTGCGCGCAACCTGTCGGCGTGCAGTCTCGGAGGTCATGACTGGGCGAAGTCAAATAATCGAATGCGCTCATGAAAGCTCTGCGATCGCCAGCGATGCCAGCATGTCTCACGAGTTGAGGAGGCAGGGCAAGGGTGATAAGTTGGGTATGATATAATTGTCCGTAAAAGCCTTGGTACACAACGTGTCGCTAAATTTGTGGTGCGAATGGTCAGAGTCTTCTTGCAGCCGCCGTTGCTCTTCCCGTTCCATAGTATTCTCTCGTTGTAAGCGCTCGGGGTCTTCGGCTCGCCGCTGTCCCTTCGCAGTCATTTGTTGGACTAACTGTTGCTTTCTTAATTTTTAATTAACCAAAGGTGAGTAGTGAGATTTAGCCAATTTTTGTGGCACACACCTGTTTGTGATGATGATAGTTTTCTCATGGGCCGCACAGACAAATTACGGCCAGCTTAAATAGTTCGCTGTTAGAAATTTTGCGGCAGTTGATTAGGAGGCAGCTGCATAGGTTCGCGTGTTGCCCTACGGACGCGTAGTGGGCCCCTTCGCTGATTCGCAAAAGGAACAATTATAGCGTAGTGGGCACTTAACAACTGTGCTTGCAGTAGGCATTCAATGATACTTTGAAACGGCGAATGTTACGCGCACATTCGTTCATTTCCTTACGCCATAGTTCAGACATGCACCCAGAACCGAAGCAGGCTAGCAGTTCAGAAGGTGATGCGCACGAGTCCCGATCATGCTATCGCGATCTGCTCTTGAAGGCGAAGCTCAAGCGTCCTCCAAATAAAGCTTCGAAGGGCGTAAGCATCCAGAGCAGAAAAACCAGATGGCAGTGAGCTAACAAGCAAATAATCATCACAAAAGGAGCCCAAAAGAAGCGGAAATTTAATAAATTTGCACATTTTTGAAAATATTTATAGATATAATAGAAAAAAATGTCACTAAAGTAAGAAAGGGAGTTGAAAAAAAAATCAATTTTTTTTTGTACAGCGAAAATATGCGCAACTATTAAGGAAAGAACATATTTACTTGTTAATATTGTCTCCAGTATACCCAGTATGGTCTCCATTCGTTTCAATGAACGTTTCCCGGTTCGTGATTAACGTTACTTGCTGATTCCCGCCTTATGTTTGACTTCAACACTCAACTACTCAACGTCATCGACAAACACGCTATTAGTGAACGACAAACACGCTGGTGGTGAACGTGATGATCACTAATACAACTACATTCGCTAGAAAAATGCAAATGAACCCCCCAAAATAAGAACTTGTTGTTGGGCGAGTTGGTGATTACATAAAATGGGGATTTTAGCGCTAAAAAAAGACGAACACATGTGAGAGACCAGATGGCACCGAGCTAACAAGCAAATAATCATCGCGAAAGGAGTACAAAACAAGCGGAAATTTAGTAAATTTGCCCATTGTTGAAAATATTTATACCACACGCCCTAGCGCCCACTGCGCGATAGGGCGTGCGCCGCAGCGCCTGTACTGTCTATCAAATGTGTTCGTTTTTTTTTTAAGCGCTGAGATCACCGTGTTAAAGAACCCCGAAAAAACGGCGATAAGCGACTGGAAAATTTTGCAGGTGACTTGGCATAACAATAAGCACGAATCCGCTTATTAAAAGCGGAACTGGCAACTCTGGTCCAGTGCCGCGGCCGCGCTGCCGACCGCGCGCCGCAAGCGTTAGTAAGGCGAAAGACTTGGATACCTCATCAAACGCGAAAAGTGACCATCGGTGGCGTCAACAAGAGCGAGACAAAAAATTCATTAATCGTGCAATGACGTCACCATGACGTCATGATATCCTTTTATGAGGATGACGTCGCAGGTCATCAGAACGTGTGACGTCACGATTGCGTCACATAGCGGGACGTGACAACATGGAATCGTGGCTTCGTCAGAAGTACGCCGATCCCAGAGACACTTTAGAACCGCGTCAGTTGCAGAAAGGTTCCAGTGCCTCTGATCCCGGAGGCAGTGCTAAACAACGCTGGGTGTGTAAAGTTTTTTTTTTTTTTTTTTTTTTTGCGCTGTGTTTGTACTTGTCTTCTTTTGTCCGTGTTTTCGTCGCGCAATTACTGTGAAGTCATGGACCACCAACTAGCCCGAAATGCTGCTCTCATTAAGTGTTTAAAGTCTTCTGGAAGAGGGGGTGATGGGGATTAATACAATCCACCGAGAAGAAAAAGAAGATGGGTTTCGGCTTCCAGCTTCGGGCTGTCCAGCAGGCGCGCGACGCGGCCGACAGGCTTGACCTGGCGGTCCCGACGTGGGAGTCGCCCACTGCGCGCTAGGGCGTGTGCTGCAGCACCTCATGAAAGTCACTTGAATCAATCAATCAATCAAAAAAATCAATCAATCAATCAATCAATCAATCAATCAATCAATCAATCAATCAGTCAATCAATCAATCAATCTATCTATCTATCAATCAATCAATCCAGTGACCTCCTTCAAATGCAGAAGTAACCGTATTTTTTTAGAGTGTACAGTGAAGTTCGACCGGATACATTGCAAAGTTGCCGGAAAACTTTGTTTTCTCAGAATTCGTGGTCTCTCTACCTTTCGCGTCCATTTTACGCCAGATCAATGCGCCGGATTATACGGCTGAAGGGGTGCATAATAAATGTGTCTCGTCGAAGCGCACCGTTTCTCTTCTATTTCGCTTCAGTGTTTAAAGTACGGCGCTCATCGTAACAGGAAGGGCCGCGCGCCCCCCGGTTTTGTAAAATGTGACCGGAAAGATACACAGACTTATTGAGCGGCTAGCCAACTCGCGAGCGTCGCCGAAGACGAGCGCGATTTCACGCGCGATATTTTCCCAACCGAGGAACTGGCGATATCGTCGACATCGGGGCCGTTATCGAAACGCCGACGTCACTCGAATCGAGAAACGCGAGCCACAGGAGACGAATGACCGGCAGTTCCCTGTGGTCGGCGGTAGCGTAACCGTTCCTGCAGCGCAGTTTGTTGGACCGCCGTGGAATAGACGCTTGATTTAAGATGCTCGCAGTTTGTGTTCGCTTGTTCGTTAAGACCACCGCGAAGTAACACTGAAAGGCACTGAAAGGCCAACGTGCGTTCACCGTTCTTCTTTCCTGCTCGACACGGAGCCGCCTTCCTTCGACCACCGGCAGCTCACCTGCCCATCACACGTGAAGGAATCCGCAGGTGCGTGGGGCACAGGTTGCCTTTGGCCCTTCTAGTAGGCGGATGGAAACATTGAACGCTTTGTGTTGCGCATTGAACGTGACAGCGGGAGGGCTGTTTCAAGATTAGTGGGCTAGAAGGGTATCGTGCCGAGGGATTAACACCATCGACTGAGAAGAGAAATTCAGGCCGCTCCGCTTGGCGGACATTGATGCAATAGCGAAGCTGGTGGCTTACAAGGAAGCCTTCGCTTCGCCAATTGTTTTAGCTAGTTGGACGAAGTGGGATTCGAAGGAAGTGGAACGAAGTGGGAATGAAATGGGGCGGTTGAATAACGAGGCGTGGCGGGAGTGGTAGTGGGCATAGTGGTGGGTTCCGGTACTAGCGAGTGGTGGGCGTAGTGGGAGGAGTCACACATATCCCTAGTGGGATTTACCCACTATCTGTGGCACATACCCGTTGGCTGGCGTCGGCGTAACCGATGGAGCAAACCAGGACGAAAGAGAGTAAACGCGGTGTCCGTCGATATCACGAACCACTGGCCTCTGACCTCGCTTTCTTCCTCCGACACGCGCGCTGGCCCCTCGGTCGAAGCTCGTGCGCATGCATGGCTGGCACGTGCACTGCGGCTGGCTTTGCTAGTCGCCACGAGGCTGTCGGCGTTTCGCTTGTTTGGCGACGCTTGAATGGTGTGCGTAGCACTTCAGCGCTGACAGTCTCTGCGGCAATATGTACCGAACGTTACATTGCTATAACTGCGCATAGCCAAAACTTGAAACACAGTTGGCATTGACCCAACAAGAAGCTGCACTCAGGATTCGGAATACGCAGTATCGTAATCATCGGTGATTTCTTTTTTTTTTTTGTTCGTGTTGAAGTAATGATCCAATGTTATTTCTTCCAGACATGGCCGATAAGATCGCGTCTAGCAAGGAACACGCCTGATCAAGAAATACCGTCTTCGGCCAAGTCGTCGGTCCCAACCGGGACTGAGTCTCGCACGAAGAAGTCCACGGCTGTGACGGTGGTCTATGCGAACGTGAGTCATCCTTCATGCGTTGTCGAACGTCTGTGAGGGGCTACGTTGTTTAACTGTAGTTTAGCTAGGTTCAGATCACCACTTCAAGGTCCTGCACTTGGTTGAGTGAATGGTGGTTGCGGTCACGCAACCACCATTCATTCAACCAAGTGGTGGTTGCAGTATAGCGTTTTCTACCTTCATGGAAGTAAGAACCGTTCACCTGTGCTTGAAAGCAGTGGTAAACATTCTGCAACACATAAAAAAATTCTCTTAAGCGCGAAGCAATCAGTGCGATAGCAACAAATCGTAATGTTATAAAAAGTAAGGTTAACAGTTAACCCCTTTGGATCCGATCTCGCGTGACTCAACAAAACGCTGGTTTAAATGATTACGGCCGCTTCAGGGACCGAAGCGGTTTTCATGCTGTCATTTCTTTAAACGCGAAGTGAGCGTTGAGAGCACAGCAAGGTTGACCAGCCGTGTCCTGATGCCTGCCGAGATAACGCGCGCGACCGGGCGCTTCGAGCGACGAAGCGTCAGTGACGTCATGATCACATCATCACGTCATTTGTGATCACTTGACTTTTTTTGCGGGAAAGTCACTTTTCTGGGCCGCAAAGTCACCGAAAAGGTATATTTCACGCTTGCTGAGGCATCTAAGGCTTTCGCCGTAATTTTCAAAACCCGAGGGACTGACTCGAACCTTCAGATGGCTCGTTAAAACCTCGTCGTTTTCTACTTCTGTCTACAAACGTCTTTTTTTTCTTTATTATAGCGCTAATTTATCTACAACGCCAATTTATTATAAATTCCTCAGAGTTCTCCCGTCGTATATTTGTGACTGAAAATACCATGTAATCAACTTGGTGCACATGTGGCCTGTTGTGCTAATACCTCACACTTCGGCTAAACTTACGAAATATCCTCCTGCGTGCTCGCTAATCGCTCTCCCCTCCCTCGAACTGGTGGTTGTGGCCACGTATTAACGCGATAGCGTTAAGCAGCTCGTTTCGCAGAAATTCCTGCGTCGGTGTAGGCGTCGCTGGTTGTGAGCGAAAAATCAGCGTTGTCCCTGACAGAAAAGTCGAGTTGCTTACTTGCTTGCTTTAAAAAAGTTCCGACCATGCGACAATCGAACCCAGGCCGTCTGCGTGGCAAGCAGGTGTTCTGTCACAGAGCGCCGATGTTGCTTGAAATTTGTCGAAAAAAAAAAAAAAAAAAAAAAAGAAAGGACACTATATGAATGTCATGTAGTGGAATCTCCTTAACACATGTAATATTACGTGACAGATGCGTATAGAATCGCGCCAGGCGTCAAAACGCGTGAATTGCGCTACGAGTGGAAGTTTTCAAGGCCCACCAATCACAAAGCGCTGAGACATATTTAATCGTCATCAGCAAAAGCAACAAAGTGAACAGCTGCATAGGTTCGCGTATTCCCTTACGGACGCGTAGGGGCCCCTTCGTTGATTCGCAAAAGAAATATGGCGTAATTTACATTTAACAATTTTACTTGCAGTAGGCATCCTAGGATAGCTTGAAAGGGCCAATGTTACGCGCACAGTGGTTCGTTTCCTTGTGGCGCGGTTGAGGCATGCCCCGAGAAACGGAGCGAGGCCAGCCATTGAGAAGGCGATGCGCACAGGGGCCCGATTTCATTCTACTCTTGAAGGCAAAACTCCAGTGTCCTCCAAGTCTTTCTTTTTTTTAAGCTCCTGCGGAGTGTTTGCAACATTTCGCACTTCCTAAGAAATACGCCTATTATTTTAGTTTTGACGTGGCTTGCGGAAAGCCGCACACCGAATGACTCGTCGAACGTGATAGTGACTGCAGCAATGTGATCATGTGCAGCGATATACAGCAAAACAAAGTGAAATAAACACACGTTCATTGCGCAGCAGGTTCAATTAATCGAAAGCTTAATGTATATTGCTGTTAGCTGCTAGTCGACGCAACTAGAAAAACCAAGCGGTGTGCAAAACCGTGCGCATAGCACCTTAAAGGGTTAGTAAGCACGCATAGGATACGAATCTTCCAGCCAGGGTTGCCGTTGGTGGCTACTTTGCACCAAATTGGCTACTTTTGGACCCCTTTGGCGACGAAAATTTGCAGTTGGCGCCGTGGCTCTTTAAACTTGTGGTTTTACTTATTCAAAACGGTTTTATTTATTCATCAATAGTAAAGACTCTGTTGATAATACCGCTTCTGTTCAATTTGGCTAGAAATTCGGCGATAATATCAAATGACATGGCTACTTTGGTTACTTTTGGCGTGAGTTCTGGCGCCTTTTTCATGTCCACCCAGCGGCAACCCTGCTTCCAGCTCTCTCAAAATTTACCGCCGTGATCGTATGAACGAACGCTGACCACTGATTTACCAAACGTGGGCGCGCAATTGGCCTGGCGCGAAACACTAGGCACGTCCATCATCGCGTGAAACACAGAGGTGGATTGTTCCAGACTGCGTAATGTAGTGCCGCGAAAGCAACGCCGAGGCAGACTGTAATGTATACCTTTCAGCTGCGTTCACAGAAGACATAGCGCTGAAAACACAGCGACCAAGAAAGAGGACAGGGCGGGTGCTTCTGGTCCCTGTGTTTTCAGCGGTACGCCTTCATTGAATGTACCTAACCAACTAGCCTCTAAGTCGGTACTCTTCAGCTGGTTCTCCTCGAATGCACGAGGTAAGAAATGCAGCGAACAGCAACGAAACGCTTTAGCAGCTTCGCCACAAATATCGGTTAATCCTATATGAGTAAGGACTTACAAAGAGGGTTCAACTGAAACTGAGGACGACGCAGCGAGCGGTGGAAACTAAAACGATAGGTGTAACCTTAAGAGACAGGAAGAGAGCAGAGTGGGTCAGGGAACAAACGGGGGTTAAGGAAATCATAGTTGAAATCAAGAAGAAATGGACATGGGCCGCGCACGTAGCACGTCGACAGGATAACCGCTGGTCATTAAGGGGTAACTGACTGGATTCCAAGAGATGGCAAACGCGTGAGGGGGAGACAGAAAATTAGGTGGGCAGATGAGATTAAGATTATTTCAGGTATAAGGTGCAAGCGCGAAGCACAGGACCGGGATGATTGGCGGAACAGGGGAGAGGCCTTTGCCCTGCAGTGGGCGTAGTCAGGCTGAAGATGATGAGTAAGGCGTATTGCTCACGAGTCTCTGAAAAGCTACCTAAAACAATCTGACTCCTAGACGATACCACGGCCCGTGTGCCCGTCCCCTAGCGGAAAAGTGGCGAGTAGCCTCTTGCTGTCGGAGGCTTTCATTCTGGCGATTCCAGTTGTCCCGGGTTCTACCAAAACCACAGCGAAACGGCAGAGGGCAGCACTGGAAAATGAAAAAGGCTCATTACGCTTGAGGATGTGTCGCTGATACCCAGGAGAAAGATTCTTATCCTCTATGCGGTGTGTAGGCTCACAATTGTGGTTTATGCAATAGTGCAATCAAGGAAGTTTCTCCGTTAGCTTTGGTGGCAGATTCGCTGGTGTTATTAATGAAAAATTGTTCTTTAAGTGCATTGAAGTACTTCTATCGGTACACTTCTTTAGCAGAACAAAAAATCCGCACTCTCCTTTTGATAACGGCAGCTTTTATGAAACCGAATGTGCTAGTTACTATTACAGGGAACACTACACAATGACTGAACTAGGACTGCTTTGATCTCTCTCTCTGTCTGTGTGTATGTGTGTGTGTGTCACAATATTAATGAGAACTAACAGACACTGATGCCAAGGAAAGTATAGGGGATGTTGTTAGTAGTTACTGCAATGTAAATGTGAAGAAAGAAAAGTGGACGAGAAGATAACTTGCAGCTGGCACGGACCGAACCTGCGACCATCGACTAAAGCGTCCGATTGGCGATTGGACTAATGCGTCCGAAAGGCGTTTATTGAACGCAAGCGTAAGAGTCAGCCAGTAGCTTGATTAACGGCTGAATTCACGGACCCCGAGAGCGAACGGCTTTGACGAGCAATGCGCGGTAGAAGCCGACTCAGTATTGCAAATGAGTTCTGCAGAATCCCGCAAGGTGGCAGAAAGGGTTAAGAAAGGGAGAATTGACAACCACCCGTTTGTAGCCGAATTTTTCGGCAACTAAGAAGCTTTTCTTTCTGAGAAATCCGTATGGATTTCCTTGTGGCTTTGTGCTACAAACGGGTGGTTGTCAATTTTCCGTTTCTTAACCCTTTCGGCACCTTGCGGGATTCTGCAGAACTCATTTGCATTACTTGTGTCCATCTGATTCGAGTTGTCGATGAATTCGCCCTAGCGCTGCCAATTACTAGCTTCCTGGTTAGTTCAATTGGTAGAGCGACCGCCCCGGAAAGGCGTTGGTCCAGGGTTCGAACCCCTGGACCAGGGCGAATTTTTCGGCAACTAAGTAGCTTTTCTTTCTGAGAAATCTGCATGGATTTCCTTGTGACTTTGGGCTACAAACGGTGGTTGTCAATTTTCCCTTTCCCGACTCATTATTATAGATGTCACTAGGGAGTGTCACCCACTACAGCGTTCGTCCCTCATCGCTACAGTATGTACAACGCATATTTGAGTATGTCCACATGACATCATCCTTTAATATATGAACACGATTTCAACCGATCGTATTGTTAGCAAAAATAGTCATGGGTGTTTAGTATCGTCGCCAACTCTTGAATGTGAACGATGATAAGACAGTTCCGGACGCTGTTCAGCACTCGAGTTTAAAATATATTCTGTATAGTCAACTATAGTCGCATACTACTTAAAGGAGTACTGACACGATTTTGAGCACAACACGTACAAAATATTTTGCTTTGATTTTAAAGTTCGTCACCCAGCTTCTGTAAGCCAGCTCCACCGCAATGCACATTATCACAAGTCAACCCAGTTCAACGGGTTTGCGAAATTTGCGTCCTGCATGCAGCCTAAATCGCATAAACCACTGTCGCTCTCTGGAGGGCAATCCACTCATCGTTGCTTACGAGAACCACGTACGACTGACAGCAAACAGGCAGCTGCTGCTAGTATGTCGAGAGTTGGCCTTCCCGGGACGTCAGACCTCTCTTGACACGTCACTACGAAGCCACCCTCCCGATACCGAAATTGTTGTTTTAAGGTAGCGGTATTAAAAATATATGCGATGCATTTCCAAGCACCACGACACCCTTTTTTTAGGGTTCCCGACACCCGCGTTTTTATTTAGAGCAACAACCCGAAATTGTTTAAAATTCGTGTCAGTACTCCTTTAAGTCCGGAGAGGACATATTCAGAGGAGCGAAGCACGACAGCCGATTGCGTCCGCAACTAAAATACTCCCGCTCATGCACTCGACAATCTTCTCCGGAGGCGGAGTCACCAGAGGTGGGTCATGACGTCAGTCAGGGAGTGCGCGCCCATTGGCGCAGGCTTGTGTGCATCCGCCTTTGAGAAGCGAATGCTGCAGTCTCCTTAAGTTCTGTCCGACTATAGTAGCTACTTGAATCAGCCACTCTGATGATTAAAGAAAGCACGTCGATCGTATACACTCCTTCATGCAGCGTGGATCGACAAGGTCTTCGACCAGAGGGAGGACACGTCTGACGCGGCCACAGCGGAGGAAGCGAGCGACCAGCAGCAACGTCGAGGACGGGGACGCCGTTCCCTCGAGTCAAGGGAGGTCCAAGAAGCAAGAACGGCGTGATGACGCTCCCACAAGAAAGCGCGTCAGCGTCGTGCAGAGGGCTCTATCAGGTGCGACCTTCTCTGGTCTTCCAAATAAACGCTGAACTTGGAAAAACTGTCAGGAGCTCTACATTCGCAGTTATCCCACGTTACAAATGTCCAAAATCTATCCATCTATGTATATATCTGTATGTCTATGTATCTATCTAAAGAATCTGCAGATCCCACGTACCATAAAAATTGATGTTAAGGTGGAACCGCATGGCGCGTTTTCAGACGCGATTGACGCGTGGCTGGAGGGACGCGCGCGTCTTTTTCACGAACGCCCACACGAAATCGCGTCGCCGCGTCCCGCATGGCGCGATTTCAGGCGCGATTGACGCGTGGTCGGAGAGGCGCGCGCGTTATTTTGACGAACGCCATCGCGAAATCGCGCCGCGGCATCTTTCTACTCGGAGTAGAAAAACAAAAAACTAGCAGTTGTTCCGTGTACGAATACAACCGATGAGCGAAGCTTCTTAGAAATAGGACGTACGCGGCGTTAGGTGCGCGCGGCGTTTCATTGTCCAGGCAACGGACCAACCACTGGGCGGACAAGGTGAAGCGATGGTTTCGCGCGTTCGGCGGTTTGAGGGGAGAGGGTAGAGAAGAAAGAGGGAGAGGGTGACTAATCTGCCTCCGTTTCGCATGCGTTCGTATTCTCGCGCTTTCCGCATCGTGCAGACGCCATCGCGTTCCAGAGCTCATAAAGTTCATTTATCCTCCCGCTTGAGGGGGAGACGCCACAGCTGGCACCATGCCAGGGAGCTTCAACGGCGACGGCGACGGCGGGGTGCCTGGCCTAAGGAGCTTCGCTCCTAAAAAACGCCTCGCGCGTAGCGTCGCCCGTTCGTCCGCCAACCAGCATTTCGGGTGCAGGCGCGTGTTTGGTTTTTTGCAATGCCGCCAGACGGCGCCGACATCTACGGATCTCGGCGGAACCTTTTTGAAGCTGCCGTGCGCTTTTGACGAAAAGCTAGCGACCCGGCAAACGCGGCGCGAAAACGCCGCTACTTTCTTTCTATGCGGGTGCACTTGCGGCCGCGGCAGCGCGGGCGTTCTCCGCGCGTCGCGTTTTTCGCTCGCGAAAGACGTGCCATGCAGTTCCGCCTTTATGCGAAGCTTGCAGAGAGAAGGTGACTGGTGAAACTTTTAGAGAGCGAAACGTTACGAAATCACGCTAACCATATGTACAAATGTACGCACAGACATATATGTGCGAACAGTCGCATATGTATTATTTAACCAGTTGTTTACAGTTGCGTAACGATGCCAACAGCAACATGGGTAGCCCTGGCTAGTGCTACGTAGACCAACTTCAGTGGATGGTGCTTACGCATATAATTGACGTTAACCCGATGTGACGCCGGTATCATAGGAGTACATATGTAATGTTTATAAAGTTAGATAGCCAGCACTGCAACCCAGGCCCGTAGCCAGCAATTTTTTTTTCGGGGGGGGGGGAGGGGGGGGTGTTGAAGGCCTTGAAAAACCCGGATTTTCATTGTGCATTCGTGCTAAACACCCCTCCCCCTCCATCCGAATTTCGGGGGGGGGGAGGCAGGGCCCCCTAGTCCCCCCCCCCCCCCCCCCCCGCCTACGGGCCTGCTGCAACCACAATTGACGTTTCTCAAGCATTACGCCTGAATGGGGTTTTTTCCCACGCACTTTCTAGACCTGGCGTGGTTCCATGGTGGAATACTTGATTGCCACGCAGAATGCTTGGGTTTGATTCCTTCTGGGACTCTGATATTTATTTGCGGATGTCAGTTTTTGTTAACGCTCTTGCATTGAAATTACCGATGTCGGTTCTCGACACTCCTGGGTAGATATAAACTGTCAATGACCTCTGGCGCATACCCGCACAAGCGGCCCGGGAGTATACGGGTATGTGCCACACGTGTCTGGAAGGAAGGGTTTGACGACGTACGCGACGGGATTTTCACATTATTCATGTCATGACTAGCCAGGCATATTTTTCGTCAAACCCTCCTAGCCTAACATCAAGCCCGTAGCCAGAAATTTTTTTCTGCAGGGGGGGGGGGCCCACCTGTTGAAAACCTTGAAAACCCCGTATTTTTATTATTTGTTCTCCGTAAAGCACCCCCTCAATCCGAATTTTCGGGGGGGGGGGGAGCTCTAACCCCGCCCCCCTGTATGGGCCTGCCTACCATACTAATTTTTGTCTACACCAAGTTAACGAGACGATCACGAGAGCACCCAGACGTAGGCGGCTAGATGGATGGATGGATGGATAGACGGATATATAGATACGCTCAAAGTTCCTGTAGTTCGCTAAGAGGTGCTTCGCGTTTAATAACCACCTGACAGAGGGGACATTTTTCATGCTCACTTACGATAACAGGACGGAGTTGCGTTTGAATGGCCGGTGCGTATTGTAATTTTCATTTATCCTGCGTGAAAGTGTCTACTTCTGGTATCCGATCATATTGTTTACTCTACTTAAGCTACGCAATGTGTTTTATGGATAACATTGCCATATTAACGCGGTTACGTTAAAGAGGTCGTTTCGCAGAAATTCCGGCGTCGGCGGCGTCGTCGGTTGTGCGCGAAAAATCACCTTGTCCCATGACCGAAAAAATCGAGAAAGATATAAATAAAATAAATAATTAAAAATTTCCGGGTCCGAGCGTGGATTGAACCCAGGCCGTTTGCGTGGCAAGCAGGTGTTCTACCGCGCAGCCGCGCTTCTCCTTGGGATTACATATAAAATAACTTCCTCTGCTTGGAAATGCGATTAACCACGAAGTCATGCGGGCCATAACTGGTCTGGCCACATATCACTCCGTTGACGGTACTGCAACAGGACACAACTAAACACTATTGACGAGTTAGTACACCAGCGTCGCTGTGCGCGCAACCTTCAAGCCATCAACGTTCTGTTCGGCTGCTGCATTGGCGCAAAGAAGTTCCCCATACACCTTCAGAGACGAGCGCTATTGCCCCGTGGAACAAAATGGCAACTCACTGAAAACAAACCTCTGGGCCGCCTTTACAGCCCGGTTCCACGCCAGGCGAACGCCCAACTTCCCGCCTTCCTTCGTGCCGATAACCTAGATGCCGCCACTGTCGTCGCTTACACCGATGCCAGTGTGAGTGGCACCACCATTCATACCGCTCTTGTATGCCCATTAATACCAGAGGCTGGCCAAACGTGCTCGTATTTTGCGGATCCCGCACCACTGGCACTCCTTGCTGAGCTGGCCGCCATACGTGACGGATTGGCAGCGCTGCTACCTTTTCTTCCACCTGACAGATGCTGTCAGCTCCTCATGCCTACGGACTCGACGCAAGCTATCCACGATATACGACGCGTGTATCGGTCTACGTCACTCTCGGTTAGTATTCACCATCTTTGCTGCCTCCGCATCTGTGCGGATACGTGTGCAATGGGGGTCCTCAGGCCGCTTTGCCGGACCTTGTCAAAGCTGATCTGGCAACCCACCCACAAGTTACACAGCTCCCTTTACCGCAATTTCCGGAGGACGCTCAAGGACAGATGCTTCGGGAAAAAGAAAGCCTCCGACCGTACCACACGAGCTTTTATACCTCCGTGTGGGTCAGACATCCCTGGTGGTTTAATCCGCCGAGAGGAGGTTACGTTACGGAGGCTTCGTGTTGGGGTTGCGCTTACCCCATCCGTGACCACCCTTTGGGCGCAAAAAGTACCGTGGCCCGTATGGTTCATCGTACCCATTTTGGGACGCCCCAATCCGTGAGGTAACTGCCACACACTTATTGTGGACCTGCACAGGTCTACAATTAAGCCGTCGTCGTCACATCCGTGCAACAGGCCTCAGGCCTGGCCGACCACCCGACCTTGACCGCTGGATTCGTGGACCTCACCATCGCTCATTAATTGACTTTATACACGAAGCAAATTTGCATGTGTATTTGTGAATAAAAAAGTTATTATGCCTAAGGGCAAGACTTTCGAAAATAAAAAGAAATGCAGTGAAAATAACTTTCATGCTTTACAAATACACGCGTCCTGTACACAGGTGTCACAATACAACATGTAATATCGTAGTAATCTTGCGTGGTACAAGCGTACATTGCCATCGGGCGTAGGAAGATGTGCATATCATAACGACATTGTGGTTGAAAGCCGTCCACCCATTACAAAAGGCACACACGTTACTGCGCGTATTCCCTTGAGACCACGTAGTTCGAAAACATTTCCCGCATTTCCCGCGCATGATTGCTCGTGGTTTAAAGCATGCTACCCATTACATAGTATGCACCTAAGTGATTGAAGTACGCACTAGGGGCAGGGTATCGCTATCACGTTCAACTTTTAAAAGCTTAAGGGTCCCCCAATTTTTTGTTTAGACAACGTGACACGTCGCCACAAAGTATTTTTCAGCGTCTGACGACATGCTCTTCCTTTGTTTCGCACGTAACTGGGTAATATAGAGAACTTTCTACCATCGTTCTCGGGAACTCATTTATGTAGGCTCTTTAGATTACTGTAAATTTATAGCCGGTATTTTTGCTTACTCGGACAAAACTTTCGCATATCTACAAGGTTTTCAATACGAAAATGCGAACGCTTGGTACATTTTATCGTCCGCTTGAACAAGTCGGGGTATTTTTAATGCGATAGCATGTGATCACAGAACTTAAGAGGATGCCTTATGCATCAGCCTGAGTCGACTCGAAGGCGCAAGCCGTCGTCTTTTTCGTCTAATTCGACGTAATGAACCCCCAATATCGAACCCAATATGTCGGGCACAAACATAGCCTTTCTGTTATGATATCTACTGTGGCTTTAATTTTTGTCGGAGTCGTAAGAAAATACTCGTAATTTAAAAAAGTGCCGCGTGAGTAGGCACTTGTGCCGATTGAAATTACCATTTCGAAACGTGCTACCAACAAATAATTGGTAATTACGTCACATCACCTTGCAACATATTCTGAGTT
>JALIZH010027468.1:0-10095 GCA_030522465.1 Rhipicephalus appendiculatus
GTATAAATGTCGACGCGCTTCACCGCTTGTCAGTTGATCGACGACCGACGCTCCTTACGCCGCTATCAGTGCCAGTGCTTAGTGCTGTAATCTGACTTTCCGTTTACCGGCCACAAGGTCGGCCTAAAAAACAGTTTCATCTTGAACATACCGACTGCTGCTTGGGTCAACGTCACGACCACGTGACAATATGGATATTCTTCGGAAATTTTCTTGCACTTGCAACATCACAAAAACAGCTATGATAACGATTCGATGACCACATACGTTATTTTAGCCGTTTTTAATTGAGAAATTTTCAAAGAAAAGAGCCTAACGTAGCTCTTCATCTAAATTTTATCGCATAATAATAATATCTGGGGTTTAACGTCCCAAAACCACGATATGATTATGATAGTCGCCGTAGTGGAGGGCTCCGGATATTTGGACCACCTGGTGTTCTTTAACGTGCACTGACATCGCACGGTACATGGGCCTCTACCATTTCGGCTCTATCGAAATGCGACCGCCGCGGCCGGGATTGTAGCCGAGACCTTCGGGTCAGCAGCCGGGCACCCCCAACCGCTGTCCCACCGAGGCGGACGAAAGATTTTATCGCCTACCTTACGATTAACGTGACGTATTTAGTGTGTGCGTGCATATGCGACTTCTGCGCATTAGTAAACGAGCACAATGCGTGCGTCAAGCGGAACCCCTTGGTTGAAAAAAAAAGCGTACTCCACGTGCAATAATTATCAAAGAAAAATCTCTATAGAGCCGATTCCCATGCTAACGTACTGCGACCTTTTAGAAACATACAGACACAGCCCCAATAAATGTTCTTGCTACACGAAATATCCTTCGTATAGCCGCAACTTTAATATAGTAAAATTCCTCGAATTTCTCAATGTCGCAACACCCCGAGCTGCGCTGCGACGAAGCGACCGCGGACATAAGTGCATGTGGTTTTGTTCGCCGCACAAAGAAGGATGTGACAACGGCATCATTTGGCGTTACCTCACATGGCGCCAAGCCAGAATTTGTGACGTCATGATGACGTCACAAATTTTGCGATCTGTCGCATCATGATGACGTCATATGGGGACGTCATCACGTGATGATGATATTTTGCATCACTCGTCCCCGACGCCGCGGGACGCTCGCCGCCGACGGTCAAATTTCCCGTTTAATGAGGCATCTAAGGCTTTTGCCTTTAAAAAAAGCATACTACAGACAGCGTGATCCGAAACGTTTTCAAGTTTGTCTGAAGAAAGGTCCTCACAAACGCACAAAAAATTTAAGCTAAGCGGCAGACGCTTCTTCAGATAGCCCTGTTCCCAAGTGTATATACCAATGCCAAAGATGTACACATCTTATAGTTAAATGGTACGTATGTGGAGATATATTGAAATACTTTTTTCTGTTTATTAAAGCAAATAATATTTGGCATGCGAAAAATAGATGACCGAACAATTACATCGCGACAGCGCTGTCACTGCAGGTTCGCGGTGAGAATTCAAGATCAGACACAAGGTCAATGTTAATTTTCAAGCGCCTGAAGTGCTCCGCGCCGTGTTGGAACATTTCTAGCGAGTAACAAAGCGCGTAAATTATTTCATAGCGATAGTGGCTGGAAAATACGAAAGTGCCGCGTGAATAATTAAGTACGGGAAGCAAACAATTTGGATAAAAATTGGAGAAACAAGCGATATGTGGGTAATCTGTCCTCTTGCGCCGGGAAGAGCCCTCAGTCCACCACTTCAAAACTTTCGCTGCCTCCATGAACTGCTGCCGCAGCTGCGGCTCGATGCTGGCCAGCGCAGCCATCGCATACTGGATGGTTGGGTACGGTATTTGAGTGTGTGAGGTTAAATAATAATAGTAATAATAATAGTAATAATAATAATAATAATAATAACAATAATTAATAATGTGTGAGGTTAAAGTGTGTGACGTGTAACGTATTTCCTTGCGTATGACCCACACAATTTTTTTATTTGGAGCGAGGTCGGAGCAAAAAAAAACGCGAATACTCGTATGCAAACATAGCTTCACTACACTGTTTCACAGCTCAGCAAGAAAGCTTGCTTCGCGGCATTACGCAGGGATCATTTTCAGAAAATATTCCGCGAACCGTTCTTGAGGATGCGCAAAAAAATACTGACCTCATCAATAAAGCGGTGCTTCGGCTGAAAGTCATAGTCAAAAGCAGAAATGTCTTATGCAGCCCTCAGTAATTAGAAAATCAATGCTCATGGCAGGTTCTGGTTTCTGGACTAATCATTCAATATAATATGCGGAATGCCACTGCTGAAGAAGTGCCGTTAATGTAATACAAAGAGAAATGAAAAAAATAGAAGGCGGGGCTAATCACGTGTTCGTAAAGCGGTCAGTCGACTTCGGCACACAGGAAAACACAATGAAGTCAGCTGCACTCACTGACTCTAAGAAAAAAAAGACTCTTTTGACTGTTTGACTCTAAGAAATAAAGTCCTTTAGAGTCCTGACACGCCAGTATATGATTCTCTTTAAGAGGCACGTAAACTCTCATTGGGCGTCATTATACTCTCTTCTGAGAGTCATGTGACCCACAACAGTTAACGTATCTCTTTAAAAATAGTCATATACATGGCATGTCAGGACTCCCGAAAGAAGTCACACATACTCTTTTTTTTAGAGTTCTCGGGACGCGTGACCAAGTGGGGGGTGAAAGACCTTGACATTGGCTGTTGCGTCGAGTGATAGCAACGTGACATTGTAACGTGCTGCAGTAATGAGTCGATCTGGAAAACTTACTCCGCAAGACTATTTGAACATAATACCAAAAATAAACGTCACAACATCCATCATGCACAAAAAATTATATATCACCTGGCGATGGGCCTTCCAAGGGCTGTTATTTTGTGAAAAACTGAAAACAAAAATGGTTGGGGCCTTTAACATTCTGGCCCCCTCAGTGTTTCCTTGAGTTGTTTTGTATTTCTGTACTCTCTCAGTCTCCTCACATTCCAATAAAGAACACCTTTTAGATCATGTATAGTGATAAGCGATGATTTTCTGTCACTATGACATGACTACATAGTTATGTATCCCTTTTCCAGGCCTCCTCGTCAGCGTGATGCAAAAGAAATTCTCCATCTACCACATAACTCTCGCTGGCGGGATCTTGACTTGTGCAGGCCTTGTGGGCGCAAGCTTTGCCCCCCAGTATCGTCTGGTTTTCTGTTACTTATGGAGTGATACAAGGTAGGAATTCTAGTAGCAAGGAAAGCTCACTGTACCGTTCTGTCATGGCACCACCAAAACCAGAACGGCTGGTGCACTGTACAAAATAGTTCGCCCAAGGGAGGCGATGGCGTTGTTTGTGAAGAAATCACGGGTGGATTATTCATTATGAATATATGCCACATCTAAACTGAGTGCAATATTTTTACATTTGGATATGTCCTAAAACACGTTTAGTGTTATTGGTTACTCCTGTGCCAATCCAAAGCATATAGGAAGTAAGTAACAAACTCTTCCACAGGGATCGCAGCAACGTTTGAGATATTACACAACACTTAAGCGCGCGCAAACAAGGACAGAGGGAGGTGATGACAACACAAGCGTTCAACCTGCTTTCCGAAACTAGTTGCCAGGGAATGAACATATTGTCGTGAGAGGAAACGAGGAACAGGAACTCGAAGCGAACGGTCGTTTACTCGGCCACAGCAGCCATCAACTTCTTCGTTCTCTTCTCCTGCCACCACTAGCGCGTGGCAATATGATTTTTAAGGGGATTGTCTAAGCACTGTCCAACGATTGCTCGTTTCCACAAGTTTCGCATGGGGTAATGGTGATGTAGCAGCCGTTTACATGCGCGTGGATGACATTCCCAGCACGCATGTTTCTCACTGAAAGTAAACTTCAAGTCGTGAAAGTGTAAAACATCATCTTCTGGAACTGCATGCGTAAATTTCAACGTGTTGCAGCATTCACTAAAAAATCACAGCATATCCACGAAGTGAATGATGGTGAGTGGGCGAAGCTCGGAGGGATCATTCGGGTAGCCGTGAATCCCCCCCGTACATTTCCCACTCGATCATGCAAAGACGTGACAACACGTGTCACGTCTTTGCATGATCCTGGGCGTTCGATCTTGAGCTGAGCACGAGCGTCGCCGACTTGTGTTCCAGGCGCTCCCAGCCTCAGCGACAACGCCAGTTCGCGTTCCACGACAGAGGAAGACGATGCCACCTACTCAGACGCCGAAGTCCACACCAGTGCTCGACGCAACGCCTCGCCTCCGCATGCATCGCCACAGAACGCTGCTGTGAGTTGCGAAAGCCATGCGTCATTGGCTATGGGTTGTGCCGCCGTGAGTACCGGAGCCGCCGCATGCTCCGCGACGCGGTGCTCGACTCCGAGTACCGCGTCGGCCCGACTATCCCAATTACAACAGCGCCATCTACCCTCTTTAATCGTCAACTATGCGAAAACCACTAACGCCATCTAGTGATATTATTTCCAAGGACGTATACACACAACGCCATCTAGTGAGCAATTCTTAAAAATAGAGCTGGCTACATACATACTACTACTACTACTACTACTACTACTACTACAGAGGAGGGAACGACCCACACCCTAAGGAGCTTCGCCCCTAAAAGGCTTGATAAGCCCGTTCAAAGTTCATAGAGAGCAAGTTGAACGACTAAAGACAGCAACCTATCAAGAAGGTGTTCTGGTAACTGTAGCTGATGGGAAGCTGAAGAAACAATCAAGAAATGAAAACCGTTCGCAAGAAGGAAATAGAATCCGCACCGTTGTGCTTCCGTACATGCATAACATGTCTCACTGCCTAAAGAAGTTTGAAAACTGGAACAAAATCAGAGTGGGGCTTTATGCGCCCTAGTAGCTGGAAAAACGGTTACCCCTTTGTATCCCAGCGTCCACATATGTGGACAAAATATATCAATGTAGTGGGATCAGGCTAGCCAAAGCATTGCCTTAAAATCGATTTGAAATGTTGGTATTACTACTTCAGCATTTTAAAAAAAATCTGCGTACACTTCTGTGAACAAACAGTGGTACGTGCGCACCGAATAATGGCGTCGTTCCCAAGTCACTTGAAGATGTCTATGCTTACATTTTCTTTGATAAGTTCACTCTAAATTCATAAGAGTTCTGAAATTATTCGATTTTATAAGAGAAAATGAAGGGTTTATCTTGTTTTTTGTGTGAGTTTTGTCGCACTGTGAAGAACCAAAGTTTTGTAAGTTGGGTTCTTGCTGCATCGTCCATGTTTGTGGACGCCAGGCATACCGAGTTCGTGTAAGAAGCTGATAGAACACCGAATGGTACTGCGACCAATACGTTGCCGATCTGCTCTGTACATAATAACATTATCTGTAATAATGGTAAATACGACTTTTCAAAAGTTATGTTTACACTTTATTTGCTTTATTCGGGACGTAGATTAAGTGATGAAGGTACACATGCTATAATTTTCGAGTTGACTAGTGGAAGCGAAGTTCCGATTTGAAGAGCAGCAATAATTAGCGCGTTCAGAGACATCAACAAGCAAAGGCCTCTTGAACGGTGCTACGGCTGATGATGAAGATTCAGTTTCAATGTAACCATAAACGCTTGTTTAATGATGATCAACGACAATAAATATGATGACGAACCCCCGTTGACGTAAGACTGTGGGCAAGCCAAGGGCCTTGAATGGTGATAATGATGGAGATCAACGATGATGATGGAAGTGTTGAATCAGAGCCGTTAGCAAGCGGCCACGTGAACGTTTATCATGATGATGATGATTATATTAATGGCGAACGCGTTGAACTTATGATGAAGGTGTTGGTTCTGGTAAGTAATGATGATGATAATAATTAAACAGAGTTGTCGACGGGCAAAGTTCCTCGATACAATGGAGAAGGATGATGGACTTAGTGTAACTGGCGTTCCCAGGTTCACATACGTGGATACTTGTTCTCTTTTAGAACTAAACCTGAATTTTCCAGGTTTTTGGTTCATTCCCACTTTCGTATGGATTGTTATTACGTATACGCAAAAAATATTTACTTGCACAACTTGACTGACTGTGGGAAACAAAGGGTTTAACGGCCCCCTCACCAGGTAACATAACGAATTTTAGTCAGATACTGGAAGTTGTTACGCGCCCAGTAAAGAGCATTATGCCACAAGAATTTTTTTCTAATCGGTCCATTCGAAGCTGGGAAAGCCAATGTTTTGAGGCGGCACGAAACCGTGATGCGAGTAGGCGAGCTTGAAACCCTTGCCGCTCACCCCGTGTAGCCTTCGCAAGCCAAATCCCTTCGCTGCCCTCTTCGGCACGCGAGCAGGAGGATCACATGACGCATACGCATGAACACGTCACGCGCACACAATGTCACGAGCGCAAGACGTGCTCGAACCAGCCCGAGCCCCCAAGACGTGAGCGGTGTTGCGGCGTTCTCTGCGCTTCGTCTCTGAAAGCTATGCCGAATGCAGCCTCACCAATCACTTGGCTTTCAACCTATAACTCAGCATGAAAGCTGCGGCATCTGCACGGACGAGACTAGCGGTGTGCCGCATGAACATTTAGTTAAACGCGGGAGGATGATTGAGCCTAATGAGCGCTGGAATGCGGTAGAAAATTAGTTTAGTTGTTAGGGGCGTCTGCATAATGCGCTAAGCGCTAGAACCCGAACGCATGCGAAACGGAAGCAGATTAGTCTCGTATCTCGCTGCGATTTGCAGTAAAAAATTAAAAAAAAGAAAGCACGCTCACATTCTGTTTGTGTGTTTATTTTGCTGTCAAGTTTTACTCATCTATTCAAGCAACAAATTACAAAAACTTCACGTCGTGTCAAATAATTATCGCAGTGTCACGTGCTACTGTTGGCGACGTCAGAGCACAGTCGTCTACGTAGAGGAGCGGCGTCAAAGCACTACCAACTACGTAGGGTCATTCCATCGTGTACGTCATCCCCTTATTCACTGGGCGTGTGCCCGCGAGGAGCAGGGCAAGCAGCGTCAAGCTTGAAATTTGACCCATTTTCGGGGCGCGTAGCGTTGCAAATTTTGGCATACGTGATCACGTACGCCAAGTGCATGCATTGTGCTCTTCAGCTCAAAATTAATTGTCAAGTCTGGCGAGGGGCCCTTTAAGGAAGCAACCCACGTAGACGAAAAAAAAGAAGAGGACAGAGTAGAACGTCATCCTGTCCTCTTCTTTTTTCGTCTGCGTGGGTTGCGTCTTAACCTTTTCTTCAGCATGAACTAGCTAGCCCAACAACACGTTTTATTAGCTGGAAAACTTTACCAAATGACCAAGCCATTCAAGAAAACGAAATAGCCATGCAATATCAAGCTCAGGACCATTTATATCGTGTCTTCAGTATGACTGCGCCACAAAAAAAGACATGGACAAGAGAGAAGATGCACCCAGCGCAAATCACTGCGCTGACGTATTGAAGTTATGAATTACCAACTTGCTCAAAATGCTGCTCTTATAGTACTGTGTGTTTCAGAAGTAGTATATGAGGTCCTATTATTATGCAGTTTCAGCTACATCCGCCGGACTGGTAGGTGTCTGAAGGAAAGGCTTATGGAACACAACAGGAAGGTGGGGGGCTATCGGGACGGTAATCTTCCTGTACATTGTCATGAGTGCGAGTTAAAGAACGGAAAGCCTGGTAAACCAATGTATAATTTGTGTGCGATGGTAGCGAGAAATAAGAGCCAAGATGCCAGGGAGATAATAGAACAATAGATCTTCAGCCTAGTTGGGCTATTAATTTTTAATTAAACTGGCCCTACGTTTCGAGACCCGTTCAGTCTCTTCTTCAGGGGGGTGAGTGTCCTGCCGGCTCCGAAGATAGAGGCTTTCTTAGGTGCGAAGCATCTTAGAGCCGAGCTCAATCCGGTGGTGGTGTGCGTCCTGACCACCCTTACTGCGCATGCGCCTACTCTCTCTCCCACTCTCCTCCTTTACGCAGGTGTTCGGTCGCCTTTTCTCCTCCCCCCGCGCTGCGGCCGCGCACTCTCCTCCTTTACGCGGACGTTTACGCAGGCGTTCGGTCGCCTTCTCTTCTCTCCTCCCCCCCCATGCTGCAGCCTGTAAACCCACTCCCTCCTCTCCCTCCCGCACTTCATATAAGCTCGTGCGCTCGGTCGCGGAAGTCTCGCTTGAATCGTGCGGTCGCTTCATCGGTTCCCGGTCGCTGCAGTTGTCTCGAAAGCCTCGCTCCCCTCGCAGCAGACTCGCGTTGTCTCTCTGTAGTGGAAGCGCTAGCTCGACGCCGACGCTTGGCTTCGACGGCCGAGTGAACGTAAACGGAAACTTGGTGTGCACCCCCAATGCTGCTTCGCATCCCCTCATGGTTCCCTTTAGTGGGAGATGGTGTAATTTTTTGGTTGTCACCCTCTCCACCGTCGTTCTCCCCCACCGCTCTTGTCAAGGCGTCCCCTTCTCCATTGATTTCGAAGACCGTGTACACACATGACTGGCAGGGTCCCTATCAACCGGTTGCTGTTTCCCGGTGTCTTTTATACATACCAAGATTCCAACTATTTGTCTTTTGGTGCGGCTACCTTCCGTTTCGATGACCAGGGAGTCGTTGAAGTTGATGGTCAAGCTTCTCGCTGTGTTCTGCGAAAGTGTTTCGAGCAGCGAAGTGATGGCACTAAATGTCAACTTCTTGGTACAGAACCAAAATCATCGACTACTCGTTTTTTGCATACGCGACGGGTTAGTGTACAAAAAGAACTTTTCTGCGACAGGATCACGATATCTGCTGGTGGTTCCGAAGAGTGTCAGCGTTTCCGTCTTGTAAGCTATGCATGATAATCCAACAATCGGTCACCTAGGAGCAGCGAATACTCTTTACCATCTTCAAGAATGGTTTTACTGACCCACAATTCTACAGACCACGGAACGGTACGGGTCTAGCTGCAACGAATGTCGACGTCACAAGTGCCCTACAAGTGTTCCTCCTGGTCGACTACATCCTGTGCCGCCTTTAAGAACTCCATTCGAGCAAGTCGGAATTTACTTCCTAGGGCCTTTTCCGCGGCCTTCTAATGGAAATCGCTGGATAGTCGTGTGCACCGACCACCTAACACGATACTGTGAGACGCCTGCTATACCATCGGCAACTCTAGCCGATGTGCGTATCTTCTCAATCCGTTTCAAGATTCTATGACTCGGACCTCCTAAAATTGTTTTAGTGATCGCGGGCAACCATCCACTGCAGTCGTGGTGGAAGAGAAGCTTCTTGTATGTGCTCCAAGGTTTCCGCACTGTACATCATACCACGCCCAAACGAACGGTCTTACGGAACGAACAAACCTGTCACGAACATGCTGCCCATGTATGTCGCATCCGATCACAAGAACTGGGACAGCGCTCTTTTTTTCATCACCTATGTATTTGACACCGCACAGCACGAAACTACCGACTACAGTCCCTTCTTTCTTCTCTATGCTCGGCCGCCTCGTCATACTCTCGAACCATCCTTCCATTTTTTGAACCACCATGATTTCCGCATATCCGAGATCCTCTGTCGTGCAGAATAAGCTCGACGTCTTACTCACGCACTCTTGCATCCCAATATCGCTCGAAGGCATACTTTGACTACCGACGCCGACACGTCGCGTACAATCGCGGTGACCTAGTGCTGTGAATTTCACAACGAGTGAGGGTATATTGCCCACCCATTAGAAGGGACTAGACATATATAATGCTCATAATCAGCAAAAGCATCAACAAAATGGGCAGCTGCTTGGGTTCGCATGTTACCTTACGGACGCGTAGTGGGTGCTTTGCTGATTCGCAAGAGGAAGAATTATGGCTTAGTGGGCACTTCATTCCGATTCATGGCCTATCTCCCGAGGTGAGTTGCGCCAAAACACTAAGGAACCAACCAAGCTGTGCTCGTAGAACACACTCTAGAATAGTTTTAAGTCACCGATTACTCGCGCCGACGTTTGTTTCTTTGCGGCGTGGTTGGGGTGTCCACCGAGACGCGAAGCGAGGCTACCGATTGGGAAGGCGAGGCGAACGTGGTCCGATTACGCTGTCACCTTGTACTCCTGAAGCGAAGCTCAAGCGTCCCCCAACTTTTA
>JALIZH010027470.1:0-17250 GCA_030522465.1 Rhipicephalus appendiculatus
CCAGAAATTCGAGGTTAAATAAAAGAAATAAGCTCTGTGCACATTTGGTTATAATGGTCGTCTTTACTTTCACCCAACCATCATTCTAGCGCAACACGGGCGCTTTGTCTAAGGTAGCAGTAGACGCTCTGAACCCTCGCGGCGCCGGCGCAACAAAAACAAAAAAATAAAAAAGAAAAAAGAATACGGCACGCGGTGCAAGGCGCTCGCGGCGTTCGGCGCGCGCGTTGCGCGAAAAAACAAGGTGCGCGGCGCAAAAACAGTTCGCGTTTATAAACGACAGTAAAATTTACCGAAAACCATGTTTGCACATATATAAAAAAAATAAGGACCCACTTGACATTACTGGCTCCTCACAGAATATGGATAGTCGTCCTCGGAAACGTAAACGTGAATATGATGAAGACGATAAGCAGCTTGGCAAGGATGCGGAACGCAAAGCCAGAGCAACGCCTCCTCTACTTTATCAATAGGGAGTTTTCGAATACCGTACGCAAAGCTTTGCGTTCGCTTACCGTTGCGGTCGCTGCCACTGCGCATGCGTCGTAACGCTAACCACGGTTAGCGTTTGCGGGCCGCCCGCAAGAAATCCGAAATAGCGTGGGGCCCGCAAAGCCCCTTTGCGGCGTTAGCGCTGGTGGGTGACAAACGCTATTCGAAAACTCATATGGCGCCCTTACGCTAACGCTACGCCCGCAACGCCCGCTAACTTGGCGTACGCTATTCGAAAACTCCCTAATGCCAGCCAAATGCGCCCGTTCCAGCCGTTCACCACCCTCTCATCTAGCCCTTTCCTACTCTCACCCATCGCCTAGCCTTCGCGTGTGCTTTGCGTTCATGGGGTAGAGCACCCGTCATGCAGTGCCTCACGACGGAAATCATATGAAGTAATTTTTTGTTCAGTCGTGTGCAGAGCCGTGGGGCGGCGTCTTGCATCCCTCGTGTTCACTATGTTGGCGGTCACGCTGGCTCTGTAAGAGACACGGTGTTTTGAGATAACGCGTCTCCGTTCGTGGCGCTATGCGGGCAACCAATGGGAACGCGTCACTGCGACGCTACAGTGCATGCGCTGCCTTTAAGAGGTGCCTCACGAGCGCTGTGAGGCGGCGGCGGCATTGCTTCGAGCTACAAAGAAGGAGCGCGAAGGAACAAATTGGACGGACGCATTATATTGCAGAGGGAAAACGCGTCTATCGTATCTCCGTGCGAAAGCGCTCGGACGCACGTGTGACGCAAGCAGCCCTACCCTACAGGTAGCGTCGCATCACGACCACTCCCTGAACTAAGGCGGACCGGCGGCTCCCATTGAGGGGCGAGCGTTTGCACTGGCATTGAATAAAATAGAGGAGGCGTTGGCCAGACCAGCGGCAGCAAGATGAGCCCGGCAACACGGCCCTGCGGTTAAAGCAGGACGAGCGGAGCTACAAAGGTTACGCCAACAGGATCCTACCGTACGTGCTAGAGCGGCCGAATCTAAGCGCCGACGCCGCCAACCGTTTCAAAATGTACATAGTCGTTTGCTTCCCATTTCTAAGGAGCTTCGCTCATCGGTTGTATTCGTACTCGGAACAACTGCTAATATTTTTTTTAATTCCGATTAGCTTTCTATCTCACCCCACCCCGTTTTTTTAAACTCTCATAGTTTTGAACCACCGGGGCTGCTGAACAAGACGCCGAGGGCGGTCATGACGGCGTAACTCGGCGCATGCATTGTCGCAGGAAGTAGAATCAGACGGCTGAGTTGACAGTTCCGAAGAATCATCGCCTCCCGAAGCATCATCAAATGCTGTCTCAGCTTGCAACCCGTCAGAAATGGCAGCGGTTTGTTGCCGGTCTGAAGTGCTAGGCTGGAAAGTCTGGGCTTGAAAACGTGCTGAAAACGTGCTGAAATACTCTTTATTAGAAAAACAGATATTTTTGCCGTCGTCTATATAGCGCTGACATGCTACTCTGTATAGGGATGGGGAAGAGGACTAAAAGATTTCAGAAGAGAGGGAAGAAAAGAATGAGACAAAAGAATATAAACAAATAAGAACGGTGCATATGTGAACCTGATAAAAGTATTTACAGTTAGGGTGTGTGATGCAGGTTCTTTACACGGTTTAGATTAGCTCTCTATAGGTCTGTGCCTATGAGAGTTTCAAGAAGGACAAAGCCATTTGTTTAACAAAAACACACAAATCTTTTAATGAAAAGTTAAAGCGGGAAAACTACCACACAAACAAACAATTAATAAAAAGTTCACTGCACACGTTAAAACACTTGTGAACAAACGCCAAACGCAAGTTAAAAGACTTAAAGTCCTAAGCATAGTTCTTACGCGGCTAGCGGTGAAGCGGGGCCAGAAAGGTGGTGGGTCTCACCATGTCGTCGAAGGCTCGGCGACGTTTGCGCAAACGGGAACGCGGAGGCTCCGGCTTATGGAGTGGACGCGGGCTGGCTGGTGGCGACGAGGAAACACTGGCGGTTGGATGACGGGTCGAGACAGCAGGGGCAAGCTGGCCAGGAGAGTCGGTGCACAGCTCGGGCCCGTAGCCCGACCGTTGCTGCTTGCCTGTCGGTACCGAAGTCCGCAGGCCCTGGGCTGAGTTCACGACCGGATGGTTACGGTCATCTCGAGCGGGAACGCGACGGCAGGAGGCCCCGGACGGTTGAAGTCTTCATCGCTCGGGTCCGCAACCCGACGACCCCCTCTTCAGCGCCAGGTCCGGTGACCACCTTCCGCTCGTCCCGTTCTCGTGTAACTCCCTGTTCCTCTTCAGCCTGGGCTGCTTCTCCTCGGGTCCCCCCTGTCTACTCTTCATTGGTCACCTTTGGACCTCGGTGTTGGCCAGTGATAGGCTGCCGAGATTCTCCGTGGTAAACAGCGATTGGCTTCTTGTTTGCTTTATTATTTCCTTTCGCCCCACGCTCTCACGCTCGACGTCGTCATCTTCGTTACTCGGCCACCGCTCGCGCTCTCTTATTTTCATGTTGCGCACTTGTGGTGCGCGAACTTCGAACGCGCACCACACTCATGAGTCATCACAAAGGCCCCTTTTTCGAAAAGTTTTTCTGTTTGAAAAACTGCCGCTTGGTGCGCGAAACACTTCACTGATAACACCACACGAAATGCCTACTGACAGTTGTGATATAGTCAATGAGCATAAGATGCATAGCACTCAGTACCCGTGAAAACCAACTGAACAACAATGCGAAACTGTTCAATAGTTGCAACCTAACAGAATGAATCTAGCGAACTACAACACTTTAACAGTGCACAGGTAATGCTTCAGGTTCCAGTCAATGGAATCGACACCCATAGCCCTAGCAAATGCATTGTTACACAAGGCCATTGACTAATCATAAAATACAACTCCGTTTAGTTCAAAGATCTGTATATAGAGTTGAAATCCTACACACAACATTCAAAGCGTCATATCACATGTGAGTTCAAAATGGCCGCACATGCGAAAAAAAATCCACTTTACATGCAATTTAACAACCAACTCAACTATCTACAAAAATGTATGTCCTATTCCAAAAGTCGTAAGCCAGAGACAGCTACCGGTTGGGCAACTCGACGCTCAAGTGATTGCGTCCCAAACCAGACGAGTGGCATATTTCTTACATCTGTGGAAACTCGCCCTAAACATTTTGAGCCCTTTCTGACCAGACGGCTGTCTGAAAGAGCGCATGGAGACACACAGACGCTCAGCCTCAATGAAACAATGATTGGAATCAAACTGGCGGCGTCCGCTCCATGGGCACCGCGTCAGAAGCGTCCGAATGAAATCTTCCGGCAAGCCAACATTTCGCCTCGGCTGATAGGCCGTCACTGCATCTGACATCTCGCAGAAAGTGCGTTCAGCACTTGCGTATGTCACAGAAGACGCATGGTCTTCCTCGCTGCTCAAAACGCAATGAACTAGAAATCTCTCCGTGGCTTCTAGTTCACCTTCAACAGAATTAGCGCCGAGTTGAACGCTGTCGAACCTTTTCTTTTTGGCATCCTGCTTTGCCACATCAGTATCAGCTGATGAAAGCACCCCCCGACTCTATCCTCTCTCTCTGGACTAGTGCTTCTGCACTCTCCCCCCATCTCTGTTGGATACATGGCATCTGTCCCAACACGAGAAGTGTGACACCTTCGCTCTACGAGCGAGTCATTCGCATGGTTCTCGACCATCCTTGTGTCACCTGATACCGCCTCCAGCGGTTTACAAGAATCAGCGGCCATCACCTTGCAACTCTCCTTGTCGCACTGGCAGTCATCAGACTTATCACCAACAAGATCCCTTAGCTCTCTTCCAATAGAGCTACTCGGAGGCAATCCTACCTCTTCATGAATTGTGCGTGGCCTCAGAGAGGTTCCAAAACACACCTTATTCTGATTGAAACTTATATGTTCCATGCTTCTGAAGCTTTGTTCTGCTTCGTCGAGCTCCACATTTCTACCTGCTTCCTGGCTACCCACCTCCATGCCATTCTCTACTCGAGTACCTTGCTCTAGCAAGAGACTATGGCGAGGTTCGAGGTTAACCTTACTTGAACAATCGAACTCGCTTCCACTAAAACTGGGTTCTGAGCAAACGTCAGGCGCTTCCTCATACCTCTGCCTCTCTAACACCGTCTCTTTATTCATTGCGAGTTCGAGCCGCCGTTCAAGTGATCGCCTTTCTAATTCGAGCTGCTCCATTTTGAGTTTTAGTTCTAATTCCAGCTCTTCTGTCCTAGCCTTCAGTTTAGATTTCAGCTGCTCCATGTGAGTCTTTAATTCCAATTCGAGCCGTTCCTTCTTTGCCCTTCGTTCCGCGGCCCGTTCCTCTCGCTCTCGCGCCATCCGCTCCTCGTACCACGCTTTAAATTCCGCACCCTTGAGACCCATGCTTTCCGCCAACTCCAATAAATCCCATGTGCTCGTCATGGCTTTAACCGCGTCGAAAAACCTATGTGAAAAACAAACGGCTTTGTCCTGTCGCTGCGGACGCCAATTTGTGAATTAGAGAGGCGAATTAGAGAGCTCGAATTAGAGAGGCGAGCACTTGAGCGACGACTTGAACTCGCAATGGTTAAAGCGACGCAGCTGGAGATGCCGAGGGTTGAGCAAGCGGTTAAAGTTTGCTATGGTAGTACTTGTTTAAGGACTGAGTCGGATTTCTGCAAGGTGAGCCTTGAACCTCGCCATAGCTTGTCCATAGAGCCAGGAGCTAGCATAGAAGATGGCAGAGAGGTAGGCAGCCAAGAAAGCAGGAGTCTTGCTGAACTTGATGAAGCGATGGACAGCTTCGCAAGCGTGGAACAAGGTAGTTCCATTGAGAGTAAGTGGTGCTTTGGAACCTCTGAGAGGCCAAGCACATATGAGCAAGAGGTAGGATTGCCTCTCAACAGCTCCACTGAAGGAGCACTAAAAGGTCGCCTGCGTAATGATGGCGAACGCCATAAAGAGAGCTTTGAGGCTGGTGTAAAGGTAGCTAGTCAAGAAGCTGGGACACGTGTCGTGAAGCTCGACGAAGCGGAGCAAAGCTTCGGGAGCGTGGAACAAAGTTCCATTCAAGGTGAACTGTGCTTTCGAACCTCAGAGAGGGAGAACGCACTTGATGAAGAGGTAGGTTTACCTCTGAGTAGCTCTAATGAAGGACCTCTGAAAGACATATGGGATGATGACGGCGATTGCCGTGAGGAACGCTCTGAGATGGTGGCCGCGAATTCAGGTGTACCGTTGGATTCGGTAACAGGGGCCACAAACATGGTCGAAGACCGAGTGAATGACTGCCTCTTAGAGAGAGAGAGAGAGAGTCCGACTTATAGGGATAGTTCAGAGGTCACGTCTCCCAGAGAGCGAGGGGAGAGTGCAGAAGCACTTGTCTATAGAGACAGTACCAAGCCGAAGGTGCTTTCTTCAGTAGGTACTGATGTAGCTGGGCAGGATGCCAAAAAGGAAGAGTTTGATGGCGTTCGACTCAGCGCTGATTCTATTGAAGGTGAACTAGAACCTCTGGATAAACTGCAAAGGCAATCATTTTTGAACTACGAGGAATCTGGTGTGGTTCCCGTGGCGTCTTGGGGTACGCAAGGTAGTTCCCCCCGGATTATCGGTTGCACGACGCACTGTCCAGCGAATGCCTGTTGTTCGCTTCCCTGGAGTGCTCATTCCAACGATTCCCACGCTGGTCGCTTGGAGCCGACGCCGCTTGTTGGATGTCCGTCTTTGTTCTGTTGTCGATACCAAAGCGGCCTGGCGTCCCAGTGACTGCATGCAGATTTACCGGCAGGCGTCTGGTCAGCGCCGTTCCCAAGCGTCTCAATTGCTATGCTGTGCGTGGAAGACGCATGCCACCCGTCTCGTGTGGGATGCTATTACTTGAGCGCCACGTTTATTAACCGGTTGCTCTTTTTGGATTTTCGACTCGGGAATAAGGATTTGGCCCTGTTGTACATATTAGTCAGATTGTGGTCGTGACTGCAAAACGATCAGTAAAAGTTTGTACAGTTTTGTCTCAGTTTTTGCAGCGAACGGAGATATATTTTCCAATTAGTCAATGACTTTTATTGCCTAACAGTGTATTCATCAGAACTATGTGAGTTGATTCCAGTCAATGGCAAACTTTGTAGTTACCTATGCGATGGTATAGTACTATGAATACAACAGATTTATTCTGTTATGTTACTGTAATACAACTATGTTACTGTAATACAACAGTGCAGTAAACCGCAAAAATGTTGCAAGTGGACAATTTTCGGTTTTCAGCCTATTGTGGTAATTTTTCTTTTTTTTCATTTGAGTAATATCTGTTCCTAAGACGGAGCAGCAGTTTTTCGTGCAGAAAAACTTTCCCAAAAAGGGGCCTATTGTGGTGAAGTGTAGTGTGGTGGTGTTGGTGAAGTGTGGTGGCAACGCGGTGTTGTGTGAGACGTGCTCTGAGGCAACGGCAGCGATGCAGCGAGACGTGCTCTAAGGCAACGGCAGCGATTGAGCGGCGGAGAGAAGACGACGACGTAGGCGCGAAAAGTCACGCGTGAAACCCCGGTCCGCCAAAAGAAGTAGTTTGCGGGAAAGCTCGCATGATCAAGATCCATGGGAAGACCAATGAGAAGCAGGCACGGGGAAGAAGAAGAAAAGGAGAAAACGTTCGAGGCCAGTCGAGCGCAGAGCGGGTTGGAACAGGCTGGAGCGAAGGTCGCTGGTGTCGCGCGGCTGCGGTGTCGGGTTCCGGACCCGAACGCGAGAAGTCCGACATGCCCAGGACGCTCCAGCTGGTCACCGAGTACCTGGAGGTACGCGGCTTCACGGAGTTCCGGCCGTGACTGTTCGTGGCCACGTTCCTGGTGTCCGAGCCTCGCCTCTGGTCCCAAACCGCCCGTGGAGGGCGGAACCTCCTGTGTGGCGTTCCCTGCTGGGAACGAGCGCGGCGCCTCAACTGAGCCGTATCCTCTGTCAGGATCCGACGTGCTGGCGGGCACGCTACCTCGGCGACGGTGACGTCGTCAGCATCGCCGCCTCATCGACGTCTGCCTACCAAGCCATCGCCGTCATCAACACCACCGGTGACTCTTTACCTTCATAGACGATAGAGCGGGACGATAGGAGACTGAATTTAGGTAGTAACTTGAGACAGATTTTCTAGTTTGTTACTTCATTGTTTTCCCTTTCTTTTTTTGCTTAAAGTTTCTCACTTTTCTTGTTTGGATTTAAACCGGCTTCGTGATTTCTTTTCTCTGAGGCTCTGTCTCAGAGTAACTACTTAGATTACCGCAAACCTGCATGACAGGGTGTCAGGTAAGTTAAGCTTTTCCTATGGGACTTATTCAATCATTAGAGCCGTTCGACAAGGCCAATTTCGGATGGGTAATTGACTAACGAATGTATAACCCGACGCTGTTTTGAATGTCCGGGCACCTTTACGTCTGCTGCCGAAGAATTGTCCGTATCAGAATTGACACAGCGGGTCACAAAAGTGATAAGCGTTTTCTGTTCTGTAATCTTGTACGGGCCTTTAAATGTCGGCGCGAGCTTTGTTGTACCATCAGTTATGAGCTCTTGGTGTTGGAGCCACACATATTGACCCACACGATATGTCCTGTCACGATGGGTTTTTATCATAGATACTCTTGCGACTTTGTTGTGCCCGTGCAGGGTTTCCTTATGCGTCATCGCGAGTCTTCTCTAGATCCAAAAGTCGTTCTTCGAGGGTCTCATCCCTTGGACGGCAAAACCTTTCTTTTGGTAGCTTTGGAATGTAGCCATGGAGCAATTGAAATGGCGAAAACTGTAAACTGGTGTTGAGGCTTGTGTTCACGGCAAATGCGGCAGCACAGTTTCTTTTCCCAAAGAAAAGGATCGGGAACTGCACATCTTCCGAAGTACTGAGACGAGTGTAGCATTGCTTCTCTCGACCAGCCCATTACTTGCCGCGCGATAAGTGACAGAAAAATACTGCTGAATTCCATGAAGATGGAGAAAGCGCTTGAATTCGTTCGACTCAAAAGCACGACCGTCGTCTGACAGGCAGTGGTCTGGAACACCGTAGCGGTAAACACAGAATACAAATGTTGGATTACTTCTCTCGTGGAAGTATAGTCGAAACCGCATGCAGGAACTATAAAGCGTGTGGCAAAGTCTATAACATTAAGTATGTATCTGCTGTTGTCGGTGCAGAACATCGTCACATGGTACAGAGCAACGGCAGAGAACGGAACTTCCGATGTTGGCATGAATCCCATTTTACCAACATCCTGCCGATTATTAATTTGACATGTTTGACATCCATGAACATACTGTTTTATCAGAAACCTCATCTTGGGCCACCAGTAGCGTTCTTGCACCTTCTTCAGCGTGCGCTTGGTGTCCATATGACCACTATGATCATGTCTCAACGTCCTAGACGTCCCAACCAGCAGTTTTTCAGCGATGCTCCTCCTCCTGGCTGCACCGCTGACTCGCAGGGACGAAATAAGCCTCTAGGCCACAATCTCCACGACAAATGCGCATTTTTCCTTTATCAATGCATGACGCTTCTGGTTAACAGTATAGCTGTGTAGCCCAAAAAAACTACTACAGGCTGAAAAGCCTTTGGTTAGTCGCTACGTTTTAAGGATACCTATGTGAGAATTGTGCTTTTTGGCAAATCTCGTGTGCTCAGCACTTTTGTCCTGCGTAGTGCACGTATGTATGTAGCCAGGAATTTTGTTCGGGGGGGGGGGGGGGGCTCGCATGTCAACAATATATATATATGAGAGAGATGCGTATTTGCTTCTCCAGCATTTTAAATGTTGTCTTAGTTGCATGGCAGCGCTGTTACAGCACAGTCTGCTTATGACTGTTATCTAATAAAATGCATAGTTTTTGTTTTCCGTTACACTTCTCATCGTTCACAGCACCCGTCCAGTGAAACGTGTCCCGCTTGCCACTGCGGAGGAAACAATTAAAAGTATTTTACATAGGGCTGCCCAAGTGCACTTACGAAAGTCTATGCAACTCTGGAAACGCAGTACATTCTTTGGGATCCGTTCGCAAAAGTGAACGTTGTTTAATAATAATATCTGGGGTTTAACGCCCCAAAACCACGATATGATTATGAGAGATGGCGTAGTGGAGGGCTCCGGAAATTCGGACCATCTGGTGTTCTTTAAAGTGCACTGACATCGCACAGTACACGGGCCTCTACCATTTCGCCTCGATAGAAATCGTGGGTGAACGTTGTTTAAGTGGAATTCTAGTACTACCGAAACTTTACATTTCGCGCTTAATTCTACTGAAATGACGTTGCTGCATCACACTTTCCTGAGAAGAAGGTCCTCATAATTTTCCTTTCCAGCTGTTCACCTTGAACCACCACCACCAGGATCTATCACGCACTGCAATCGTCATGTATTTTGCATAATTACTAGAAATAAATCTTACGACTTTGGAATATGAAAGCTCCATATGGGAAAGTTCATATATTTACGTTACAATCACTAGATCATTTAAGTTGAGTCATGTGAAGCAGCCATTTAGAAAACACAAATTTATTACTGAAGATAGAAATCATAATAGAAAATAATGCACTAAATTTAAACCTGTCTATATATTGTTCTGCATTTGAATGCTCCTGTTTTTCCACTCGTGTTTGGAGATACATCTACATAATCGATTGAGCAGAATTCACTACAAACGCCACAATTAGTTTAGTTTCGAGAAGCTAATTGATCAAAATCTGTTGAAAACAGTGATCGAATCAATTTTTCATGCTGTGTGGGCATGTTTTTTTACCCGCTATACTTCGCACTGTGAGAATAAACTCGCCCACGAAATCTGCCAGCTTACTATTGAAGAAAGCAATAACGAAGAGCAGCTTAACGTCTGGCAGACTTATATACATATATGGCCTTTGTCATAGACACAGTGATCAAGTTTACCTTCTGGTAGTGCACATTGTAGCGTAATACTACTTAAGTTTATCTACCCGCCAGACAGTTTTAGCTACCTTTCCACCTGACGCCCCCCCTAAAAAAATACTCCTACGCTTTCTTATTAGAAAGTGCAAGTAACAGCATTTATTTGCATGAAAACTAAGCAAGCGTTCACACTGATTGCGAACCTTAATAATGCGTGGTGCATGTATTGCTGAGATGAACTGCCGGTGAGCGAAATTATGACCTCCTTCTCTGACCGCAAACGAGTGACTAGAACCAGAAGTGAAATGTAAAATTTCCCTTTGGAATATAGGATGCTACCTGATGCTACTTAGACGACGCGATGTTTTGTGAATGAGCCCCTATCCTACTGCTTCGTTTCCAGAGATGCATAGACATCCATTCACGTGCTTTATGAGATATTAACTTTTTACGCAGGGCCTTTCAACACCACTTATCCCAAAACATTACGCTACTGAGTCACGAGACAACGTAGCTCACATAGACAGCTGTGGTTCCTATGGAATACTCAATAAATATAGATTTTGTTGACCTCGTGATACTCGCATTTATAAAAGACAAAAAATACAAAGCCGACAAAATTTCCAAAGCGCAAGCCACCACAGTGGTACAGTATAGTTACGGTGCTCGACTGCTGACGCGAATGATGTGGGTTCCATCCCGGCCGCGGCGGTGGCATTTTTATGGAGACGAAACGCTTGAGGCCACTGCGAGTGCGCGAGCCTCCTTGACTTAAGTGCTCACAAGCGCTAGAAATTTTCGCAGTCCTCCACTACGAAGTGCTAATAACGAAGTGCTGATAACCGAAGTGCTGATAACCGTACCATGGTTCTGGGCACGTCAAACTCCACAAATTATTATTAGCAGTAGTATTGCAAAACGCCAGGCTAACTGAGCTCGAAATAACAGCGTGGTAGAAATGGAACTATTCTACCCAGATCATACATATGTGGCGCTTTTCTACTAAAAAAGGCAAGTACGCTTCAACTGACACTGAAAAAAAAGACCCAGTTTTTTGCTACGGACAATATGTTCGGGCTAGCTCCAAACTTTTTTCGCCAGTGCTCTCATGTCACCAAAATGCCTCAAATCTATATTGCGGCTAAAATTTATGTAGCCTAATATCGTCAGTATTCCAGAGTAAAATTTTAATTTCGCTTTTACAGATTGTAACATTTCATTTGGGTTTGAGTTAGCTCGTAAAGGAAGTCTAAATCGCAGCAAATGTACGATAACGCAATATTTTGCGACAACATTACCTAACACCATGCTTGAGCTTCCGTCGGTGCCGCCTTTTGTTGCATTGGCGTCACGACTATAACTAGGCTTGTAGAGCGAGTGGTCCTACCAGGGAAAATGCGTGCCATTCTGGACTGCCGGCAGCGTTTTGTCGTTCTCGGCATCTACAGAAAAATGCTTGTTTATTTGTTCGTTTGTTTGCTTGTTTGTAGCCGCAAAACTGTTTCAGCTCTTCTTCGTCTTCTTCTCAGCTCATTTGATTTCACGCCATTTCGGATCGCTTCTTCTTCAAGGAATAAAGCGGTGCCCAATATCTTCATTTCAATTGTCTTGTATTTCAAATATACCGTCTTGGAGCGAAAGAAGGCCATGATATGCAGCGCAAAGGTTGTCGAATGAAAGCAATATAGGAAAGCTACTAGGACCCAAATGAAACAGATTAGACCCGGTCACGTTGGTTGTTTTGGTCGTATTTTTTGAAGCAGCACTGATTTAATGGATCTGTCTCACTTTGATCCAAGCTGATAAGGGACATCGCTTATTTTTTTTAAAATTCAGAACTGCTATTTTGAGTTCACGTTACAATGAGGGATTGTCCCATTTTCATTACAATTCGTTTAAAAGAGAAATATACTTTGGCACGTTTTACGCTCCCGTTAAATTTAGCCCTTCTCTGACATGGTTCTTTAAGAAAAAAAAACGCCACATATATAGCACAAGACAATCATCATGCTTTGGCCGAAAGAGGGCTGTTCGAAGCACTATCACCGTTAGAGGGAAGTAATTTTGGCAAATCAGGATTGCTAGTACATTATAGTCTCCTTAGCAGCGTCGTCGATGAGGATTCGCTTCTCGGACAGGGAAAAAAATTTGGGTGTGTTCCATAGATTGACCTAAAAAATGTCAGCTCACTGACAACACTGAATACATCAGAGCAACTTTGAGGTCAGAGTGGTCAGTTAAGGAGTGAATCAAGGGTGCTCTCTCCCCGCGCTTGCTTATCCACTAGGGGGGATGCACCCCCCGCTGATCGGCGTACCCTAGCAGCCCAAATTAGTAGATGCCTTTTGTTCTAAGAATATAGTGCATTGCCGGGACAAAACACGTGGCCCGCGGACCCCTTGCTAGCGGCCCGCGCCTTCAGACAGAATAGCCTTGCGAGTTTGCTAAATAGTATTCGCATTATTTTCTCGCTTACTACGTATAATAGCTCTTCGTTCAGGCAAGCTACAGAGACGGGACTGGTCTCAAGCGTTTTGTGCGTGTGCGCGAGGCACCCCATGCGCTCATGATAAGTTGCAACATCACAGTGAAACGAAAACTCCATAATTCACAATCGGCGTCCAGATTTTCGTCATTCTGAAAATCAGTATCCATATGTTTTCCGAGACCTGACATCAAATACCCTTCTGAAATGACCCACGCATGAAATGGTCTCTTTATTCTTTCAAGAGACACCGTTTGGTGACATTTTGATTCAAACTCTCAGCACCCCTCCACCCCCCGGAATCCACCATCTTCACGGTCCTCCCAGCGCTTGTGGGACTAAATTTCGTTACTGCGGCCCGCAAGTTGAGGTTTGTTGGAGGCCCCTTCTATATATCTTAATCCAGAGCGTCCTGCGTGTCCACAATAGTTACTCCTTCGCTGCGACACGGCTAAAATAGCCATGCAAGGCACTACGCCTTCTTTTGCAGAATATTTCTTACGGTATCATGCGATGCACAGCCAGATACAGGACCGCCAGGGGTCCGCAATGCTGACGCCGAAGGGTAATTTTGACTGCGAAAAGCAATTTTAGAAAAAATCCAGGATGATTTCCGGCGCAGCTGGCTCTTTTGGTCGGCGATACATCACAATACGAAAAAATTTCGGGGGGGGGGGGGGCTGAAGCCCCATAACTCCCCCCCTGGCTACGCCCCTGGTATGTAGTACAGTTATGGTGGCTAGAGGGGGAGGTGTGAGCAACGGCTTGCCAGAGAGGCAGCATTTTTTCATGATTCGGCGGCGCGAATGGGCTCGCGGAGCCGACAGCAGCGCCGCCGCATCAGCGTGGTTACTGAACGGCGAAGAAATGCACGTGTGCACAGACAGCCGAGGAACGCGTTTCTGCAGACGAGCGATGACTGCGCACCTGCGCTGCCCGCGCGATCCGGACGCGCGGATGCGTCGTGTCGCGGTGACTGGTCAAACGCGCTCGCAGCCTCTTGCATCCGCCCCAGCACTGTTCATGCAGTTCGGGCAGCGCAAAGGCTCTCGCAGACGACGACGCGCCACCTGTCGGCGTCATGAAAAGGTGCCGCGCCGACTTGCATGGAGCAGCCCAGCCGATGCTGACACCTCCCTCTCTAGCCACCATAGTACAGTATCAACGGGAAAATATCACCACATGCAAGTGACCAGAACGGCAAGATTGCGACACGCGGCGCTGCGTTTTTCCCGAGCGCGCCGATATCGAGTGCCAAGCACATTCCATTTCCCAAAGCAGGGGTGGCCGGTGGAAAGCACGCTTACAAGTAGCTTTTCCTGGGGAACTGCGATAAAGATACGGTTGCTCGCAACTTCAGCGAAAAAAGAAAAACAAGACAACCAAAAATGGATATCGCGTGTTCAGCCACATCTGCCGATTAAGCAACGAACAAGCGTTTCTTTAAGATGTGGGCTTTCGGACGCAACAACAGCAAGATGGGGCTGTTCCGCCGGCCACCCCTGCTTTGGAAAATGGAATGTGCTTGGCACACTCGATATCGGCGTGCTCGTGAACAACAGTTCCGCGTGTCCCAATTTTGCGGCTCCAGCCACCGTTCAATTGCGCTTATCTTTTTCCGTTGAGACTGTACGTTATTGTAGTCTGATCGGTAGCCTAAACGGATGTGAGTACGGTACAGAAAAGATCTGCGTTGCTGGCTTGCTGACAGGTGGTCTCGACATCGCCACGGCCCTTTTATTAAAGTGCGAGTCTCATTTCATGCGCGGGCGATCGCCGCTTTAGTTCTGAAGTTCCTGTCACGCGAGGCAACGTAAGTGCACTTTGAGCGAGTACACTTCGCCGCGAGTGTCACTTTCACGCTGTCACACGAGAAAATTTAGTGCCACTCGCTGCAAAGTACACTTGCCGGCAAGTGTGTTCGCAAACCTCACTTCGCTGCGACGGAGTGTGTAGCCTTGGTAGCAGTGGCTTGCACATAAATAGGCTATTGCATAAAGCGGCGCTCATAGTATTTTTAAAACATTGTTTTCGTTATTGGGAATACTGATATGTATTAAAACAAGTCATACTACAACGAAAAACCTCGCTACTCTCGCCCTCGGGTAGTTTGCGGCAACGTCCGCTAGGGGGGATGCGGGATCACATACCGTGTAATGGCCACGTCTACAGTGTACTAGAATGGGGTAGTGCGCTCACTGAGAGGCGGCGCGTGACGCACTTCATGTCGCCGCCGACAGGCGGCGCAGCTCGCAGTGTCACCTGAAACTTTCCGGCGGGTTGAAGGCGCGGGCATTGCGCGCTGCTGTTTTGCGCGTAAGAAAAGTCGAATTTACTGTGCGGATGCAACTTTTCTGTGTGTGTTGAAATAAATTACTGCCGTTGTGATGGATTTACGGAGGGTGGGTGATGTTTTAAGTGGCTATAGCATAGATGAATGCGCTTCCACACAGCCGCTGCAGTAACAGCTAGGGCGTGTAGTTGAAGGCGTTCAAGTTTTTTTACCTGCGGATCGATACGATCTTCAATGCTCCTTCGCCACTGTAGCGATCATAGCGACTTCACTCCAGCCTTTCGAGCCCCACTGTGCCGAATATAAACAACGCCTCAAATTTTAATTCTTTTTTTTTCTCGCATATGAGCTGGTCTAATTGTTACTAACCTACTTAATGCCTTTTTTTTTTTTCGTGAATCATTCATGGGTGGAATCACCTGGCTTTGCGATAAATTTATCCGCATCGTAATCTTTACAAATCTTTTATTTGCAGACGTAGATCATACAAGGTTACCAAAACTGGTTGAACTCGTAGGCGAATATGGTACTATAGTTGCAGATCCAATGAAAAAAATATCTATGCATAGTTATTATGAGTACATAACAAGTAATATACATCACGTGCGTACACATATTTTTACTGCACCGAAGAATTGGACCATTTCTTCGGCAGCATGGAATAAACAGGACACGAAGAAACACACGACAGCGTCACGCGCTGACAAATTGATTTTATTTGCACGAAACCCTGTCTATGTATGCGCAAATGCTTGCTATATCACAATATAGATTAACAATGCAGAAATGGATCGTGGTCAAACAATAAACAGATGCAACAAACGTATGAACATCTGCTAATCGACCACAAACATAAAAAAGGACAGCAAGGAATATTCAATTTCATTCAAAAGCCTACCAGTAGGCATCTAAAGACCAAAGACAGAAACATCGTCAGTGTGCAACTCCGCAAAAAAAAAAAAATATCAATGCACGCAACACAAAAGAATCTACGCAATGTGCACTAGCAGTGCACATTCAGCATAAGCATAGAAACACAGAGCTAGGGTAATGATAGGAACGTACGCCGGCGATGCTTGCAGTCGACAGCCGACGAAAACTTAGACGATCTAACTGGCACTAGAATATCCCAAAAGGAGCCCAATCCCTATGGGCCTCCCCCCGCTTACTAATGACAGCTAATTCAGTCTCCCTTCTACTTTTCTTTTACATTTATATGCAGCCCGTGTCACCCATCAGTCGTCCTGTGCTGAGAACTTGGTTCGATATAGTTCGATAGCGAAACAAGCAGCCTCCAGCGTTTTTTTTTTTTTTCAAGTACACCCCCCTCCCCCCGCGTTTCATCGAAGCACGAGTATGGCTTTGCAGTTGTTCACTGTACAAAGTTCACTGTACAGTATACTTCGCAGTCACCGCCTTCGTGCTTTCTTGCTTTTTTTTTTTTTTTTGTTATCGTACTTGACTCTGCAGCTGTTTTTTGTCGTCATACGCTGCCCGAGAAATTTCTCTGCAGGTACGCTGTATGCTCTGTGCGCAACCGCCGGAGGCTGTAAAAAGCGTGTCCTTCCCGTCTAGATGCAGCGGCGGGCCGTCTTTGAGACAGTTGGAATATGCGGATAGACACAGATGCTGATCCTTCAGAAAACCAAGCATAAAGTGCAGCAAAACGGCACTTGTGGTACCGACAAATTCCTTCAAACGAATGAATGGCGTGAACATGCGCTGCAGAGCACACACGAATGGAAACTGTATATAGCTTCAACTACTTGGGTCAGCTTTAAAAAAAAAGAAAGAATGAAATGCAAGACCCCCTGACACCTTTTATTATTATTTTTTATTTTTCTTGTGTCATTCTGGTGGCCCTCTCCGCGCCTCCAACACCGCGTTTGTTAATATTCCCCGAACTTGAGCGTAACCCGACCAAGGAGACGCGCGGACGCGCTTCGCACCTCGCACCCCGCAAGAAAAGTTTTCAGGAGATACTGGCGGCAGCGCCCCTGGCGGGCGCCCAAGCTGTCGACGCGGAGAGGGCCGCGCCGGCGCGGCGGCGGGATACGGCAGTGAGCCCACTGCCCCATTCTAGTACACTGTAGCCACGTCCGTCGTGTTGTTT
>JALIZH010027471.1:0-49489 GCA_030522465.1 Rhipicephalus appendiculatus
CTGGTGAGTGCTGCCTCCATGGAGGAAGGAAAACTCAGGAGAGGCCCTATCGTATCCCAATGCATTGCGAAAAGTGTGGCGGAAGTGACGTCAGATTTATGTGGCAAACAAACCGATATGGGGCAAACAAAACAGCAGACGCCCCGCGGCGTGCTCTCCACGCTGGTTCGCTTATGCGCAGATTTGCTGTACCGATGTGAATTTAGCGCGTTTTGTGCGGTTTGCAAGCAGTAAAATGTTGTGAGTACACGTTTACCAGGCTGTTCGTGTGTGGTAGGCCCGCGCGCTTCGTGCTGAAATTCTTCGAGGAGCGTTTTTGTGCAACAGTACAGAAAGTACCAGTACGTGCCGTCATCCAAAACATTCAGCCCCTGCATCGTTCTGTTCGAACTCACCTGGCAGTGACTTACGCGTTCTGCTGGGCGTTAGGCCTTTCTTCCTATTCGGCGCAACGCCAACTTACTATTTGACGAAGCTTTACGTCGAAAAAAAGGACACCGCCGTATTGTATACGCGATCGTACACGCACAGTTTGTAATTCCACTGCGCACACAACTACTACCATGCAGCGCGCAAACACCGCGAAATACATACACCACGTAGTCCGATAACGACAGCAAAAGTTTATTGCCCCTCCGTATACGAACGACCCAGCCTCCAAACACGCGGTACGATGCCTACGGCGTGTGTTATGTACGGTGCGCCAGACACCAAAAACAGAAGTTCACGTGTGTTCTGAGTTGACACAATACGTAAGAACCAACAGAGCGCACATCTGAGAGCTTCGAATGCAAGTACCATGCAGTGATCAGCAATGAAGCGATCGTACGTACACGTGAAAAGTGACACTCGGTGCTTTCCGCAGTGCCGCGATTTGCACGGGGTATACGCAACAGCTGGGCATTGCGTAGCTTTCCTAAAAACAAACACAGAAGGAGCAGCACGAGTGAATCCACTGGGACGCTTGCATGGCGAAAAAAAAAAAAAAGCCGCAAAAGCTCCGCGACTCGCCAACTCGGTCGGTGCGCGCATGCGCTTGCAAACGACGCAACGGAAATCGCAAAATGCTTAGCTGCTCCTTCGCTAGGAGGCGATGCGGGTGTTTGCGAGATGGAGGCTTCACGAATGTGACGTCAGGGCCTCTCCTTAGTATTCCTTCCTCCATGGCTGCCTCCCAGCGGCAGCGACGCCGACGCAGCCGATCCGCAGTAGTGACCGCAGTCGCGGCGGCGGTCCGCCCCTGCCCTCACGCGGTGGTAGCAGCAAATATTGGTCTCGGAATTTGTCCCTGCCTAACATGCATCGCGTAGTGAGAGGCGGCTCCGACATTAACTCTCCCGGCACATTCCCAAGCCATGTGCCACAGCGTGGCTCTTTTCCCGCGCGCTTTATGAAAATATTCTTGACGCGAGAGCGTTAAAGAGCTCGTTTCGCAGAAATTCCGGCGTCGGCGTCGTTGGTTATGAGCGAAAAATCATCATCTTGTCCGTGACCGAAAAATCGAGAAAGATGCAAATAAAATAAATAATAAAAATTTCCGGGTCCGATTGACGATCGAACCCAGGCCGTGTGCATAGAAAGCAGGTGTTCTACCACACAGCCACGAGTATGCTTGGAAATGCATTGAAGATAACTTCCTCTGCTTGGAAATGCAGTCAAAATAACTTTCTTCACAAACACACGCGTCCTGTGTACATACGTCACAATACAACATTTAATATCGCAGTAATATTGCGTGGTACAAGCGTGAATATCATAACGACTTCTTGGTTTAAAGCAGGCCACCCATTACAAATGGCACACACGTTACTGTGCGTATTCCCTTAATATCACGTAGTGGGTGCATGGCAAGTATGCACTAAGTGGTTGAAGTACGCACCAGGGACAGGATATCACTATTGCGTTGAACTCTTAGAAGCTTAGGGGTCCTCCAATTTTTTAGATGCGAATCATGTTATGCTCGGGGCTATGTCCGTCCCGCGTCCCCCGTCCCGCGTCCGGCCACTTTCATGAAGTAGAGAAGCACCCATTATGCGAACCAGAACACAGTAGTAATATGAAGGCCGTCAACCCTACCACAGTCATCAGAGTCATGGCCGAGCACCCCCCCCCCCCCTATTAAGTCAATGTATGGGGCAGAATTTGCGCCCCCCCTCACTTAGGTGACTAGGGGGGGGGCGGTCGCCCCCTCTGCCCCCCCTCGTGCGCACGCCTATGTTGTTGTCATAAAAATGTAAACATATTGAGCGAGAAGAAGAAATGTAAGCAGTTACACTCAACGTGAAAGCTGTAAGGAGTGGGGAGAAGTGATTCGCCTGCCGTTCAGCGACACTCGCGTCCTCGGGCAAGCGCGTGGGTGTTCCATAAGTGCAGCCTACTCGACGTCTATGGATGGAAAGGAAACTTTTTTATGTGATGTAATTGCAACCTCTCCCCTCCTCCGTTCCCTCCTCTGCACCCGCACATCTCTTCCTCTCACCCCCCAATTCCCTTTCCTACCCCCCTTGATATACTATAGTACAGACGGCTATGCTATGCTTTAGCCTCCCCTTTCTCATTTTCACAATTACGTGAAACCAAGGCACAACAAAAAAAGTAAGGTAGCTTCTCACCAGCGGTTCCAAGCCTGAAGGACGTGCGTAACTGGGCGTCTCTTTCTTTCTCTTCCTCACACTTCCCTTTGTTTAAGTTGCTTAACGTTTCTCTCTCTCTCTCTCTCTATATATATATATATATTTCTCTATTTATTTCCCTCTATTTCTGTTTCTTTCTTTCTATCCATGCTGCGCTTTACTCTCTACCCTCCTACTTTCCCTCCTCCTCATCCTCAGTTCAATTTACCATCCCCTTGTTGTACTATTATATACCAGAAAATGCTATGCTCCGGTAGCGCGCCTGGATAGATGAGTGGTTACGATGCTCGCCTTCGGATGTGGATACGCAGGTCCAAATCCCTCTTCATCGAGAAAATTTTGTCGGCAAAAATTTCTCTTTCTCTTTCTACTTTTTCTTTCTCTCTCTCTCTGTTCGCTTTCTTCATCTTTACTGCAGTCGTTCTCTCACCCATCAGAGTTATTGCATCCCATGCCAAGACTAATCGGCACATGCGTTTGGGGGGAGCGAAGCAGCAGACGAAGAGGACAAAGATAGCACTTGCCGGTTGATAATGATGATAATTATCTGTCAACGCGAACTTCATAGCGAAAAGGCTAACAGCCCTGCTGTAATACTAAGAATAGCTCATGGTAAATTGTGTTTTACATACGTGACGGAAGAATGGGAGCAATGAAAGAAAAAAGTAGGCCCAACAAAGTGCTGCTGGGTCGATCCAAAGTTACATTTTAGAATTTAGCGGGAAAATATTACAAGCCGATTTACTGAGGCGCTGTTATTCGATGCTGACCACATATGGTCGTAGTGTACGCATTGAGAACATCCTTTCTATCGGCAGCTTCAGTGTGTACTTGAGCTTTTTCGGTATAGGCAACTGACTCATAAGCTCTCGTATTCCGCGTGATGTCATCAAATCTGCCGGAATGTCCTTGGTTTCTCCTTTTCTTGTCAATTAAATAGTAAAAGAATCACCGGTGTCAATTTAAATACTTTTCAGCGGCTGCCAGGTCTTATTGGTTAGTTTGTTTACTGAACAATCACGTAAGTGCTACGTGTGAACCTCGCGGTGGCGTGGCTAGATGGCGCATCATGTCCATTGGGAGCCGCAAGAATGGAGCGCGGTTCCAGTAAATGGCTCTTCCATTATGCATTTAATGGTGTGGCGCCACATTTTTTTTAACGCGAACGCTGTAAACGCCCACACTAATCCAGTAATGATTTCTGGAAAAAATATAGAAAAGTTTGAATGAAATTTGCCTTTTTAGGTTTACAAAAATATGTTTTTATTTAATGGAAGGACAATAAAACTGTCTCATAAAACACAAGCTTCCCCACCGACTTCTCATCATGTGTGTTTACTCAACAAAGAACGCTACGTAAAAATGTCTGTGAGCACCAGACGGCCCATCTTAGGATAACATTTTTTGTAATATTAAAGCTACTCTTACATATATACGCTACATGTAAGAAACAGTCATAGCAGCATCAAAGACCTCCTTAGAGGATTTTGCATTGTGGATGTGCGCTGAGTCCATTCACTTTTCGAAACATGCTTATGCGAAACACCTAAAAACGCCTGCACCTTATCATATGTTCAAACAGCCATCACACGTCAGCCTTCACAATAAAAAACTATTTCCGAAACTTCTATAAATGCTTCACAGTAAAAAAAATAGCCATTACCGCTCGAAGTGAGTAAGCGATGAAGACTGAATCATTTTCGAATAAAGCTGCAACATCAACTGAGGATATCGACCGCTCTCGACAAACACCAATCATTACGAGAGTCGATGAGATTCGTAAACAATTATTTTGTGCCAAGTATTTAAATGGCATGAATACGACTGAACCGGCGTCTACGACATCGTTCTCAATTTGTACTCTTTCGACTTGAGAGAAGAGTAATTTTACCGCTGTGGCTGGTATATTTGTCTTGTAGATAGCTTTGCATGCGGCAAAGTAACAAGCCGGAACTATTAGTCATTATAGGTTCCCTGTCTTCACATCCTTTCTTTCTGTCTCTCTCCCCACCAGTCAGTAGCCCAATACAGCCTGGACGTTTTATTAATTGGTGTGGAAGGGCGCAAAAATTTGTAAAAGGATTGTTTCTTTTATTTTTGGCATATTTGCACAGCGCGAAATGAATGAGGAAAGACGAGAGCACCCAGCACAGGCACCGACTTCAACTCGCATATTTGCGCATAATGTCACGTACTTGCGAATAGTGCCTGTAATCTCACAACTCACATGATCTGCACAGGTGTCCAATCTGTGTGCAGTTGATGCGCAATTCGCACAAAATCTGACAACTGACATATTTGCACGTAATGTGCGAATAAGACGATGCTAACTCACCAACTAGCCCAAGCTACCATTCTATCAATAATTTAGATGTGAAGCATCTTATGGCGAAGCTTAATCCGGTGGTGGTGTGCGGCGTGACCACCCTTACTGCGCATGCGCAAACCCTTTAAAAAAATAAAAATAAAAAACCTTCTCTCCCCCCTCTCTCCTCTAGGCATCCCTGCCCGCGGCGTCCACACTCCCACTGCGCATGCGCATCCCCCCTCTCTCTCCTCTCCTACGCTCCCCCTCTCTCCTCTAGGTATCTCTGCCCGCGGCGCCCACACTCACTGCGCATGCGCGTCCCCCCTCTCTCTCCTCTCCTACGCTCCCCCCCTCTCTCGCCTCGCGACGCCGACGCAGGCGTCGCATGCGAGTTTCTTGGTTGAAGAAACCGACTGCTGGCGCTGCACAACCGTTCACTGGCCACCCCGTATATATGGCACTGGATCTTGACCTGCAAGGTGGTGCCGGTGGGAGATTTCTCCTGTGCGTTGTTGAACAATAAAAATTCGCAGCGTGCGCGTTAACTAAAAGCGGACTACGGGTCTCTGTGTCCAGTCGGAGTCTTCTGTCTCTCACTGCCCATTAGCAGCGATTGGCATGTTCCAGTAGGAAACACCGCTCCATCACTGCGTGCTTTGCGCCTCCCCAGTTTTCTCTCCTGCGCAACGCTGCGATGAGCGCCAGCGTCAACGCCGCCGCCAGTGTAAGCGTTAGCGCCCTCTGCTTCGCATCTACACATGGTTCCCTTTAGCGGGAGATGGTGTAATTTATTTTTGTCTTTTTGCTTTCATACATTTATGAACAGACGTGCTATGTTTTGTAAATTTAGGCTTTGTTTATTTTAACTGGTTTCAACATTCAGCGCTCTAGTCAAGCGTATGTTCATACTCCCGATGCTCCTCCGAAAGCAATTGAAGACGGAGAATGAAATCACTATATTTCTCGCTTCTTGCAACGACAGCAGGAACAGAGGGTAACTCATGTTACGATAGCTGTTCTCCACCAGGGCTTCTCTATTCCCGAAAAATTGCCCAAAAGCCGGCAAAAGGAAGATCCGTGCCGCACAAAGAGTTCATACAACAAAAGTCAATGACGTGCTTAAAAGGAAGAACCTGTTTTCAGAAACTTCCCTGTCGACTAGAAACCTAAGGTTTCTCCCGAAGCAATCTAACGGATGCCGCGCTTTCCCTCTAGAACCCAAATAACCAACACACAAAGAAGCCAACTAGCAGCTTTCTCTCCAATGCCACAGTGCCTTTCAGGCCAGCTGTAGCAAGCTGCTTGTTCGGGGACTGTTCGTTTCTGAGCATGTTTCGGGAAACCCGCCTACATGCATTGCTCTTTTGTCTGGGCTCACCTTTCAAAAATTTATAATAATAATATCTGGTGTTATACGTCTCAAAACCAAGATATGATTATGAGAGACGCCGTAGTAGAGGGCTCCGGAAATATTGAACATCTGGTGTTCTTTAACGAGCACTGACGTAGCAGTGTACACGGGACTCTACTATTTCGTCTCCACCGAAATGCGACCGCCGCGGCCGGGATCGAACCCGTGACCTTCGGGTCAGCAGCCGAACACCGTTGCCGATGATCCACCGCGGCGGACTTTAAAAAAAAATTCTCATACGCCTGAAAGAAACTGGTTTCTCCTTCTCTTTCTTCCATCCATCCTCAAGACACCAACTTTAAAAAGAAAAAATTCATCGGAAACTCTCACTTGACAAAAGGATTCCTTTTAAGGTTTCACTGTAGACAATTTAGACAAGCGGAAAGAACCCATCGTAGACCCGTGACATGGGTCTTCTATTTCATTCCGTTCCTGAGTCTACTTTTCTATTATTCGCATGTAAGTCCTCGAGCCGTGGTGTGAGCCGATGATTAGCGGTGGCAGACTGTGCTTGCTCAGCACAGAGCCAGGGGAACAGCTCTGGGCAATCCGACGGTCCGAGGACGCCGCCAGGGCCCAAGGGCTCCTGGATGACCCATGGGCGTGGGATCCGCACCACCTAGGCCGCCGGATTCTTACAATGTTTCCTCCTCCGCCTCCTCTATTACTCATATTTTCATGCTTGTTGAGGGCACTAGAACAAGCTCTCCGGTGAATTAAATGGTGGACCAAGGCAAATGAGAAATAAAAATGAAATAGTGGAACTGGTGGGAGAATTTTCAAACACTCGTTTTCAAAGGCGGTAACCGTCTACGCTTCCATAAGTTTCAATTGCCTCATCCATAATATTTAAAGTAGATATTCTTTTAGGACGACTGCATATCCGCTATTTTAAAGGGTCCCTGTAAAACTTTTTGAGCCTAGTCAGAAAACGCGGCCGATCGGTAATCGAGGCTCCTCAAAACATGAGCCAAACAATACAGCGCGTCATGCGGTCTAGAATTTACAGTGAATTCCTAATGCGAGCTAGAAATTGCTCGCTCTTCTCTTGACAATTGATGCCACAGCCCAAAATCACCGCGTCATAAACACAAAATCCACGGCCTTCGGCTGATATGAGCGTCGTGAGCTGCATTCTTACCACGGCCACCATGAATTTCGTGAAGTTCCCGCACGCGCGTGCTATCACGCAGAAAGTAACCCTCGTGCTTGAAGGAAAAGAATAAAAGAAAGTGGTCAGGAACATCACGCGCACTCACGAAAGGATGCTACCATAGACCACATTCTCTTTGGCTGCCCTGCCGATCCTCCCCCGCAGGGGCAGCCCGCCATCAGGACCTGGGAGGAATGGGAGGCCCTCCTTGCGTCGCAGTATCTGGACGCACAGCTTCGCTGTGTGAACCGGGGTGCCAGTGCCCTGGCCCTACGTGGTCTGGACACATACACGCATTGTGATGGCCGTGCGGTGGCCCAGGGCCCGTAAAGTACCCAAACTCACTCGCCCAATAAAGCTTTTTCCTCCTTCTAGCCCCCCTTGTCATCTGCTTGTCGTGTAACTTTTATCGCGTTTGCTGGTATGACAGGAGGGAGAAAGCGCTTAAAACGTACGACAAATCCCTGTAGCTCCGGTCGTACTTGATGGATTCTGAAAAAAAAAAAATTTCGCGGCCGTCAGTTCATGATAAAATAAACTTCTTTTATTGAAGACATTTCTTGATTACTTGGAAAAGTGTTGCAGGCCTCCTTCAAGTTCTGGCGTGTAATAAAGCGGGACGTGGTTGCTACCAACCACGCCTGCGAAATGATCAAGGTGGCAACACAGGTCACCCACTTTCAGCACTAGAGCAGCAGACCTATACGAAAAAAAAGGACGGATACAAAGAATGTTTTGCAGTGTGGCAACAAGAGCTCGAACAGATTTGCTGTAACTGGGTAGAAAATGTTATCAAGCAATGAATAAAGACGAGAATGAAGGTATGTCTTTTGTAGATACATTTGTAGATATCTCCGCCTGTGAAAATTGGGATTAGAATTGTACTGGTGTTAGCGAGTTTGTGACGTTTCCTCAGATTTCTTCGGTTCAAGTTTATTCGTTTGTTGTGGACTAGTTAGCGCAGCGAGCTGCTTTATTGGACGCTGTGGTGTCTTAGGGCAGAGTTTGAAATCCTAGATCGGGACCCTCGGGTTCTATAGTTTCATCTAATTGGCAATAAGACAGCTGCAGCACACAGTAGAAACATCAACGGTACAAAAAAAGGGAGTCCTTCGCAGTAAAAGCTTGACTTTAATCTAACTAGCAAACTAGAATTCTTTTTTTGCTACACAACAAGGTAGCGGAGCGAAAAGTTTGTTGGAACAAAAAAAACCGATATTTTTTTTTCTCTGTATCCTAGGTACATTGCCATGGAAAACCAATGAAACGTGATTTTTCTTATTACTTCAAAATAATTAACCAAAAACGAGTTATTGCATTTACCGACACCGAAATATTACGTATACGAATGTATGCGTATACTAAATGAACGACATTCATGTGGTGCCTGCAAGGTATATCCTATGTTGTTCAAACCCTAAAGTTGATAAGACCAGGTTTAATGGCTTTTACTGCACTCTTCCTTCAGGAGGGAAGGTTCACCTTACAATTATTGTGTATTTTCAGAACTCCTTACGCTGTCAAGCAACGAAATGTCGCAAAAAATAGAATGCTGCCACGTTCTCCTTTGTAAAAAAAAAAAAGCGCTGTGCTTGGTTACGAACACGAATTGTTTTCTGGTTCTCCCTGGCTGCAGATCCTACCGACAAGTCTATCACTGCAACAGCATTCTAAAGAGTTAGAAGGAGCCCACATTTATCATTGAAAAGCCATCCACATCTTAGAAAAAAATTGGGTTACGATTTTTGGGAAGGGCGTATTGAAATCGAAGCGAGGAAATTGCGCATTTGAAAGCGCCATCATCCTGCATCCGTGAGACTGTTTCTCTTATCTCGCTATGAGAGGATAATTTTAAGTACGGTATGAACGCTTCTGCCTCTCTCTCTCACTCTCTTAAGTGGTTCACCCCGTACCAGACGCACCTGCTCAAGTCTAGTTTATGAGTTACGAGCACTTATGGACAGTTGCTTCGGGCCAGACCGAAGGAGAAATTTCCGTTAATAGTGCCTACGGGATTGGCTCATGAAGGCAAAACGAGAGAGAGCAAGCTACGAGTGGAGGGCGGTGAATGTTTCTGCATCTTAGATGATTTGTTTCTTTCCTAACATGCAGTACCCATATAAAAGAAAAAAAATAAAATGGCACATGCACAGTCCTTTATGAAGTAATATTTATATTATCTTGAAATTATACATTAGCTGGCTTTATCGGAGGGACTTTTGACCCTAATTTATTTTTCATGTGCTAGTAGAGGTACTCCTGAAACACTATTGTTTCGTCTCCTTGAAGAGAGAGCGCTAGCTGGCCTCCAGTCGGAAGGATCTGATTTGCTTCTAGGTACAATACATCAGCTTCATTAGGCACCTCATACGTCTCCTCTTTTGGAAACTTCCTTTTGTTTTATTCATATTTAATATGCATTTTCTCACCAATGCTTTCCGCCTCTGCATACTATTTTAAATTATTTAAGTTTACATTTGATTGCACGCCTTCTGCTTTCATTAATAAAACTTGTAGGTATGTTGACACTATTAAACATGCTTGGCTTCGAACGAGACCGGAAGATGTAGAGTCGTTCTGAGAGGATATAGGCAGCTACGTGCACGCTTGAAAAGGTTTCAATTGCCGTTCTTGCGGCAGCACGATTCTTAATTTGCAACCTTTCTATTATTGAGATGATCAAAAAAATGGTGGAGCGGATAGCTGTGCGTCTGAGCATTAACAATAAAGACTCTTTCTATGATAGGGGTCTCAAGATCACCTTAGATAAAGAAACACAATATTTAGTCCTGCAAGGGTTGGCACAGCGAAGAAGACTGGAGCGGAGGGGGGGGTGCAGGAGTTTGAAAAAAAATGTCACCCAACGTCACAACTTCAATGAAGGCTCTTGCCATATGTCAAATGCGGGTCACTTCTGAAGGGGTGACGTCAGGATTCGAAAAAAATTATTGATCTCGAATTAGTCCCGCATTGACATGTAACTGCAAAAGGAGAATTGTTCCCTTCTGATTTTTGGCTTTTTGGTCATGTCTTATAGAGGGGAGGACAAGTCCAAAAAACGAAGGACTTCCGTTTCCTCCATCCTTTCGCACTGCAATAAACATGTTAAAGGACTAACCATCTCAACTTTCAGTACTTTACAAATATGTGGGCACACATCATTTTATACTAACAAAAACACAACTGTCAAAACGACTGCGCTTTCTACCTTCGGGTGTCATCATCATCAGAACCAGATGTTTGTGTTTATGTGCAGTGCAGGGCAAAAGTCTCGTCAAATAATGTTCAAGTTGCCCTCGCCTGCATGAGCGAACTAATTTTTATTGCGATAGCAGTTATGTGGACACTCTCGGCTGGTTTTTGCCGTCACTGTCACCTTCATGTCCAGTATACCGGGTGTTCAAAGTTAAGCTTTATGCTTTTCTTAAAATTCGGCACTCGGAAAAACATGAAAACCACCTTTACAGATAACATATATATCCAGGGGGGACACAAAGTGAGAATATAATTATCACTGTCAGGAGCCCAGTTAACTCAGATTCAAGAATTAACTTTTTAGTGACTGCAGCAAGCAAGCATGTTTATATTGAAAAGTTGAAGGGAGTCGCGTTTTTACACAGTTCCATTTGGAAGAATTTTTCTAGCATGTATGTGCTCCGAGATATCCCGCTGGAAAGTTTAATTGATTACGCATGCAGGGCGCTGTGGATCAGCGCAATGTTCCTCCCCGATGTGACGAACAGTCATTGCTTGCTATCGCCAGCCAGTACCAAAAGGGTAACCGTTATCATCTTTGCCTGTGCCTTCGACCCGTTATCAGACTAAACGACGCACGCAACTGCCACGGCCCACCGGGGAGGAGTTTGCGCCACCGTTGACTGTCTTGCATGCGTAATCAGGTAAACCACAATTAAACTTTGCAGCGGGATATCTCGGAGCACAGACATGCTAGAAGAATTCTTCCAAGTGGAACTGTGTATAAATGCGACTGCCTCAAACTTTTCAATACAAACATGTTTTCTTGCTGCAATCACTAAAAAGTTAATTCTTGAATCTGAGTTAATGGGGCACCTGAAAGCGATAATTATTGTCTCATTGCGTGTCCCCCCTGGATGTATAAGTTATCTGCAAAGGGGGGTTTTCATGTTCTTCCCAGTGCTGAATTTAAAAAAAAGCCATAAAGCTTAACTTTGAACACCCGGCATATATACATACATACATATAGAAACCGCAAAGAAAAACATTTCCCGCAGCATGGAATTGAACGGGCAACCGGAATTGAATGTCGAGCTGTGAACGTTGCTAGTTCGCGCTCGTCCTGTGTGTGTTCTCTTCGTGCTTCCTTTGTACTTGAGCAGCGCGCTGCATGTTTCGATCTACTTGCCGTTATTCGCGTGACATTCCAATTTGTTTCTATCGTATTTATCGCATCGCCCTTGCGGCAAGATTGTGACTTCCTTTTTTGTCGCTTCACTTAACTCGTTGCTGACCTTGCCTAATTTTTCTATCTCCTGGCAACCATCCCGTCTCTCTAACTAACCCCACATTATCTCTCCTCCCAATATGCGACCGTCCCAGAAACGGCGGTATAGCATGCGATAAGTACAATCTAATTATAAAGCCGGGTGGGGAACGCAATTATCCACAACACGTTCTTTAACTTGCTCGTGATGCACAGCAAATGGGTGCTTTTCTTTTTGCTCTCCTCAAAGTGATATCCCCCGTTCCGCATTTTATTCCACAAAGCTGTGCTTAGGAGAGCATGAGCACTCTTGGCACGGCTCAATTAGTCTGTTGCGGTAGTTTATTTCATGAGTAGTAGAAGTGACTATAAATGTTGGTACTGTGATAGGCTTTTTAAGCTGTATTTCAAATGTGGCAACAACACTTTAATAGCAGTGCCGTTTTCACACCCCATCTTTCTGTTTCTTGTCTATGAATTAAATTGACTCGCACTTGAATTTAAGCTGTTCGCGAATGAATTAAGCAAGACAGCACTCTGATTAAGTTCACTGGATTGCGACCTATTAAATGAGAAGAATTTCTTAGCGAACTGCATCCTCTTTGAGCGTTTCTATCAACATATTTATCTATAAATCTATCTATCTACCTATCTATCTACCCATCTATCTATCTAGCCGTCTACGTCTGGGTGCTCTCATGATCACGTCCTTAACTTGAGGCAGCCCAAAATTAGTAGGGAAGGCTCAGAGGGTTTGACGAATACGTCTGCCTGGTCGTGACATAGATAACGTGAAAACTCCGTCGCGTTCGTCGTCAAACCCTTACCTCCAGACACGTTTGGCACATACCCGTATACCACAGCCCGCGGCATGCGGGTATGCACCACAGGTGTTTGACAGTTTATATGAACCCAGGAACGGTGAGAACAGATGTTCGAAACTTAAATGCGAGAGCATTAAGCAAAACTGACATGGGCAGCGTCGACCCGACGAATGCAAAGGATAAATATCATGGTCCCAGCAGGAATCGAACCCAAGCATTCTGCGTGGACATCAAATATTGTACCACAGAGCCACGCTCGGTCTCGGAACTGCTTTGGAAAAAGACCCTACGCAGGTGTAATGTTAATGAAACGTTAATTGTGGTTGCAGTGCTGGCTATCTAATTTTATAAACATTACATATGTACTCCTATGAGACAGGCGTCACGTCGGCATAGCGTCAGTTGTAGTTAAGCGCCATCCATGGAAGTTGGTCTACGTAGCACTATACAGGGCTACCACCAACTCAAGCACAAGCGCTGCATATCAGCTTACCGCTTCTGGTGTTGGTAATACCCATGTTGCTGTTCGTATTGTTACACAACTCCAAACAATTGGTCATGAAAAACATATGCGACTGTTCAACCCATGTCTGTGCGTACAACATTTGTACACACCTTTGCCTCATTTTGTAACGTTTCGCTGAATAAAAAGTTATACCGCAGCCGCCTTTCCTCCACATGCTTCGCATAATATTGATTCCCATGGTATGTGGGATCTGCCAAATTTTGCGGTGCTGGCGCCTGGTTTAAATGCATTGCCACTACGATTAAATGCTTAGTGTAAATAGTTTACCATTCAAATTGTTGCTCTGGTAATAGGATTATTTTAGCTCACACTAGGAATAAAGTGAGCTGGAAAAACTGTAGTGCCCATTTCATGCCGTGACACCCTTACGGCTGTTTAGAACTGAACATCGGTGTTTGGGTATAGCCGAGGCTCTACGCGTGGGAAACATACAAGAGCAGAAAGGTAATGCCGTTTTCCGCAAGGCTAACAGCTCCTACTCGGACCAGTAGGAAGACACAGCGGCAGTGGTTGTGGCTCTGCATGGATGGACTACCGTCTTCCGCCACCCGCTTAATCTCGAGCAAACGGTCACTTATTACGACGCGGCGCGTGACATTGCGGGCGTGGCGGCGGCGGCGGCAAAGCCCATGAGACGGGTACGTGTCTCCTGCGTCACTAATGGCAGCAACCACGATCAATGCTTTGAGTGAGAGGGACGATCGAGAGTTTGGTCTCCTTCACTCTTCTCGCCGTTCTCAGCCAGGAACAGCGGCTTTCACGCATTCTTGTGGACGCGGCCGCAAACCATGGACCGAGATCGGAATGAGCGAGTTGAAGTTCGCCTTGAAGCTCAATGCCGGACATAGCCAACGCAGGGGTAGCCTTATATCGCACAAGTCAGCGAGCTTTTCTACCGTGACAACGTTCTATTAGTTCTTAGCGCTGCAACATTATTGCACGGTTGTTATTTTGTAGTCAGCTAATACTCAGCGCGCTTCAAGATAAAGGTAGTTTTAGAGGGTATCACTTGCCAGCTATGTGTTCTCATTGTTTTGGTGTTGCTCGCTGCAATAGCTGCTTAATTGTTACGCCCAGGCATGGTCGTGGCTTCATTATTGTGGTGTTGGATTTATAGTAAGAGAAATTGGGAGCGCATCTACGAAACATTCGTACGAAAGAACTGTTTCTTATTTCTAATTCTCATTCGCTTACGGACACTCACCACCTGAACTAGTGGCAGATCCTTGCGAACCGTCAATCAATACTTCGTGCCGATAACCATGGGCATGGATGACTACTTATTGGGCCGTCATCGTCTCCTGCGGTACATTCAACTTTGCGATTGAATGGCATCAGATCCTAAAGATAATCCTAGTGTAAGGACCTCTGGTAAAGCAATACAGCCTATTGAGCACCCTCATCAAAGAACTTCCGTCTTTATTACACTCCCTGTCGTCCTAGTTTAACTCCAGTCTATGTTCCCTTGTCGTTGACGTTAGAACTAGCCCAAATTAAAAACCCAGCTCCCAGGTTGCTTATTAGCGGCTCTTGTCGAAAAAAAATTTCGCGCCTATCTGGGTTAATTCCGCTGCAAGCGTTGTACCCAGGACATTGGTTTCACTAATCGCCAAGTGTATTCTACGAGGCACACAAGAAAAAAATCACTGGTAATTATTTACTGACTTTTTCTTTTGACTCGCAACGGGCTTTGTTGCAATCACGAGAGAATTGTACTCCGAAGCGCGTCGTCGTACATATGTGTTCTCACCCCTCTGGAACACTACGTGAAATTGGCAATGCTGCTATTCCCGAGCTTAATTGTCATGTTTACACACCCGAAGCAGAACACTGGCTCAAATGAGTGTGTTAATGAACTTCCATTAGGCGCCCAATTAGACGTTGCAAGCTTTTCCTAAATGTGAGTCCACTAGCAGCAGTTTGAGTATCTATCCTGCGAACTTGTGGAAGTCAACAAATGCTACTGATGAGGTGAAGCGTAATGAGCCATTCCTGTCGGTGCAAACCAACGTGATCAGTACGTCCAGTATTGCAGTGTTTATTTTCAGCTTGCGAGCTGTCTGCAGAATCGTGTTTTTCCGGGATAGCTTTTTGCATATTTTACAGTGACGGTAAAGCCACCTAGCACCTCTGAACATCCGTTTGTATCGTAACGAGGTTTGACTAACTTACATGGCTGTCGTTCAATAGTTCCTCTTGTTCTTACTGGCATCTGCCGGTGAGTTTATTCGTTTCTTCTACAACCAAACACATTGTTTCAGGAACGAATAGAGTTAAAATTCTGTTCGCTCACGTGAGATGTCGTTATAATTAAGGTAGCTTTCACTCTGCGTTTTCTTGAGCGACGTAGGAGTCTACGTGCTTTAAACAAATGTTTAGAACACATCCTGTGTAAACCAAACGGCTGCATGCAGCAGAGAGCTATAAACTTTTGCGAGTATCGTGCCATTATTGATTCACGCTAATGAATATAACGTACTTTTGCTTTTCATTTACGGAATGCTTGCAAGCTTCTCCTTTTTTTAATTAACCACTCGTCAGTAGGAACTGCTGTAAGCCATTATTTTTTCAGCGCTGATATAATGCGCAATTCAGAACCTATTTAGAGCAAGTCTGCCAAAGCGACGATGCGCTTTTTACAACTAGAACATACTTACAAAACACTCACTTCGAGAGTTTTGCAGTAAACATCTGTTAATCATTTAAACTATAGTGACGGTTTAAGATTACTTTGTTCTCTACCACGTTGCATCGCAGAGATTATCAGCTCATTCGTAAAGATGTTAGAGTCCGTCAGAGTTCCTCTGAAGTGAACCCATGGTGGTAAAGGGCAACTTTATACAAGGCCAATCGATATTGGTTTTGTTTGCCTTTGTTTTAGTCCTCGAGTCCTTGGGCACAAGAAAAGCTTCTTGCTTTTCTTTATATTTTGATCTCTTCGTTGCCGGACAGTTAACTAGTTTTGTTTAAATGTTAGCGCAGGAGTATTTGTGCCAGAACACTAAAATAAAGAAGGGAAACTAGATAGAGAGGAAAGAAGGTGTGTTCGCCAGTTTAAAATAACCGGTATGCGACACAGCACAGGTGAAAAGGACGAGGAACAGTGAAAGTTAGAAGACTAAAAAAAGACAAAGGAAGCCATCTGTTTTTGCCGGATACGGCACAAGGCTGCCGGACTGTGATTTTGTGTACGTGTGATCTATAACACCATAGTTTATTAAAGAGGATTGATGGTTCATTGTGTGAAAAGATTTACTTTAGTGCGGAACAAAATCAGACTGAATTTTCTGAATTGATGTAATATTTATGTCGTCACAGAGAGCACAACTATACAAGATTTCCATCGCGGAAACTAAAGTGGTTGTTTTTCGTCAGCTAAAACAATGTTGACTAGTTATTATAACGTTTAAAGGAAATAGGGCCAGCTGCGCAGTAATGATGCAAAGATTGAGGTATCAACGGAGCTGATGGCGTTCCTTCCTCGTCTCTTATCTCCAAACCCTCACTTTCCTTTTTCACCCCTTCCTCTACTACACGACAGATGGCTATGCTACGTTGGATCATTTCCCCCTCATTCCTCCTCCTCCGCCTTTGACAATTCCTCACCTTCACAAACTCCTCCTCATCCTCTCTTTCCTTTCGCCCATGTTCATATACTTTACACTGAATGTGTTCTATGTGCTATATTAACATGGTTAACGTAACATATGGTTCTGCTATCCTTCACCCTTTCCTCTTCTCGTTTCCATCCTCCACATTGTCACTTCCCTTTGCCACCAATGCACATGCTATACTACAAATGGCTGTTTCAAGCCTCAGCTCCGCCCCTCTTCCTCTCCAGTCTCATCCCCCCAACTTCCATTGCCAATCTCCTTGCTATGATATACAATGCATGGCTATGGCATGCCTTCTTTCTCTCTTTTTCTTTCTTTCTCTTCAGTTTAGATTCGAAGCATCTTATGCTCGGGGCTATGTCCGTCCCTCCCTCCCACGTCCCACACCAACACAGCGCATGCGCGTCCCCTCCCCCCTGTCTCTCCTCTCCTACGCTCACCCCCTTACTCTCCTCTAGGAATCCTCTACTCTACGGAGCGGCGCCCGCGTCCTACACCCCCCGCAGCGCATGCGCGTCCCCTCCCCCCCTCTCTCCTCTCCTACGCTCACCCCCCTTTTTCTCATCTAGGAATCATCTACTCTACGGAGCGGCGCCCGCGTCCCACATCCCCCACAGCGCATGCGCGTCCTCTCCCCCCCTCTCTCCTCTTCTACGCTCACTCCCTTTCTCTCCTCTAGGAATCCTCTACTCGACGGAGCGGCTCCCGCGTCCCTCACCCCCACAGCGCATGCATGTCCCCTCCCGCTCTCTTTCCTCTCCTACGGTCCCCCTTCCTCTCCTCTAGGAATCCTCTACGGAGCGGCACGCACGACAGGTGGTGCGACAGCTGCATGCTCCGCTGGGGGGCGCCACGGTAGTTCCGCGGTATGAAAATGACGGAGCGCGCGCGCCTCATTCTGTCTCCTGTGCAATGCCGCGATGAGTCCTGTGCAGAGCGGCGACGTTTCTCCCGCTCAAGCTAACCATGTCCCGCTGTTTCGCATCCACACATGGTTCCCTTTAGCGGGACATGGGGAAGTTTTTTTTCTTTCTTCCGGTCGTTTTTCCTAATTCGGTGTTCTTTCTTTTTGCAATCACTTTTCTATGCATGTTTCTTTCTATCACTTCCTCTCTGTGTTTATTACTTTTTCTGCCTTTGTATGTTTTTATCTCTTTATTCCATCTATGTCTCTCTATTCTCTTTGTTTTGTGGCATCTGTCTTTTATTGTCCCTCTCTTTCTTTTTCTCTCTGTCTCTGTACACGTTCTGTCACCCATCGAAGTTCTTCCGCCTCACGTTCTGCCCGGAAGTCAATGAATACGTTGGCACGGTTCTCGTCGAGGAGAGCGATGGCGATGGCCACCTGCTCGGCAGCGCTCGAGGAGGAACGTTCGATCTATGCGGCGTTGATGACTGAACCAGCTTGGCCGACAGAGACCACTGCGTATTTGTTGCTGTTCCCGTACCGGGCCGCGTCGACACAGCAGCTTCCCACAGGGATCTCTGCTGTAGTGCGGAGGATCGCCGCCGCCCTGACCCGTCTTCTTCCCGTGTTTTGCAACGGGTGCATATTGCGTGGATTTGGGGAAACGATGATTTCATCACGTTGTATTCGTGACAAACCCTGCTAATTGTGGTTCACCATGGCCGGCGGGATACCTATGTCCGCCAGGATTCGCCTCCCAGACTTCGTTCCCGAGAGAGTGACGACCTGTGCCCTCTCCTGTGCTTCCGCAATCTCCTCGAGTGTATTGTACATTCCCAGCTGGAGAATTGTTCCGTTTGCGTGTGGTTCGGGATATTAGGAGCGCTCTTGATGCCTCTCCGCATCATGGCGTTTAGTTTGTCCCGCTCAGCCCTCTGCCAGACATGCATTGCCGCGACGTACGTAAAGTGGCACAGTAGGAACGTGAGGATCAGCCTGCTATACCACTGCGCCTGTTGGCGACCCTCCTGATAAGGCCGATGGTACTGTCCGTCGTTTTCGTACGCCGAAGTATTGTTTGGCCATTGGTGCCAGGTCGCACATTCGATCACTGCCACGGCGGTCGGATTTCGGTGTAGGCGCAATGCTAGAGGCCCTTCTACTGTGCGATGTCAGTGCACGTTAAAGAACACCACATGGTCAGAGTTTCCTGAGCCCTCCACTATGGCGTGCCTGATAATCACATTGTGGTTTTGACGCTTAAAACGGCAGATAATGTTATCATTACAGCACTAGGCCCGCGCTCCACTGCATTAGTGTCTGGAGCGCAAACTAAAAAGCTAATGATTTATTAGGTGATATAGAACAACACATTTAGCTCAAAGGTATTGGCGAGCAAAGACGTTGGACTCCTCAGCGCTAGTACTGCCTTACTCATTGTACATTTATTATTATTATTATTATTACTATTATTATTATTATTATTATTATTATTATTATTATTATTATTATTATTATTATTATTATTATTATTATTAATTTGAATGGAAGCATGAGGGAGCGATATAGGGATAAATGAAGATAGTTGGGAGGCCATTTGCCCTGCACTACACATGAAGTAGCAATGGATGCTTTTAACAACAGCCCTATATGTCCAATTTTCTTCTTTTCTTTGTTCATAACGATGGCCTGACAAGGCAGGTTTGATGCCTCATTGTCAACTATTGTTTCGCAAAAAATTACATGCGACATAACGTTATCTGGCAAACATAATCTTCCACTTAACCGCCATGGCCATGGGTGGCAATTCATACTACTTCTTTGATTAGAGATATGGATTTGCCCAATAATGTTAACAGGGGAATGGTCGCTGCACATACGAAAGCATGTAGTGCACAACACGCTTAATGCGAAGGTAGCGGGTTAGGCTTCCAGCTATGGCAACCGTTGGAGGAATAATGGCACAAATTTTTAAAAGCGATATAACTTGTGAAGCGACGCTCTGGACATGTCATCGACAAAATATCAACGGCTATTATATCCTAGAGCTTACTTAAAATTAGTTTTAAAGTGGATGCTGCAGATTTGATATTGAAATAAAGCACCTCGTCACATCGAGATCAACTGCGTTTTAATGTAAGCAACCGCAACCAACAGCCACCTGTGCACAGTGCTGGGCAGTATCGAAGATACATGTATCTTAGATACTATCTCAGATACTCTTTGGGTATCTTGTATCTGTATCGCGATACGTCTCGCAAAATGAGTATCTGTATCTGTATTTCCGATACATTCAATAATGTATCGTGTATCTTAAGATACAAGATACTGCTGTAGAAACGCCACCGTGCGAAACAATAAACGTCGACCTGAAATTCTGGTTCTCAAGCTGATATTGCTACCACTAAGCCACCTGAATAAAACTAACGACAGTCACATTCTTGTATACTTCCGTCAGAGCGCTTCAGCAAGCACAGGCGATGAGATAGGTGCGTCCCAACTGGTGGAGCAGAGTCACGTGATGGCGCTCGAGCCATATCGACAAAAATGAGTGGGCGAACCTCTACATTTTATCGCTGTTTTCTTTCTTTTTATTTGTTTCGGTACCATGACACTTGCTCGTAGCCACGGTACTATGCTGCGTACTCTAATGCGTACGACGTCTTTCACTCAAATTTTGGGGCCGCTATGTGTGGTTATCAAAGTTTTTCTTCCGTGGTGCTTTGTTGCAAAGTCTCAATTAAGAATGCAAGAATGGGGCTGCTTTGCGTCTCGCGGATTTCATTCATCAGCGATTTCAAAGATCTTTCGTATGTAAGCATGACTTGCATACGATGCGGTTGACTTACTTGCGAATGAGATTCTAACAACCATCGAACTATCGGTGCTGATGTTAGATAATAATAATATGTGGGGTTTAACGTCCCAAAACCACGATATGATTATGAGAGACGCCGTAGTGGAGGGCCCCGGAAATTTCGACCATCTGGTGTTCTTTAACGTGCACTGACATCGCACAGTACACGGGCCTCGACCATTTCGCCTCCATCGAAATGCGACCGCCGCGGCCGGGATCGAACCCGCGACCTTCGGGTCAGCAGCCGAGCACCTTAACAACTGCTCCACCGCGGCGGACCGGTCTATAGCTTGAACGCAAACTTTGCGGTGAAAGCACAGGACGTACGAAACTCCTCCATAAGAGATAAGCGGGCCAGCCCGGTTGACCACGACCTGTACGTCAAAGGTAAAGTCGGAGGCGCACATCCTAACTCCGCCAAAACACTACAGAGCTTTAGAGTCGGGGAGCCAAGAAAGCCGGCAGATACCACGCACTGTGGGGAATCGATGTAATCCACCGAGGCGGACCTGATGTTAGATGCAATAGTACAAGCATTTACGGAACAGGAAATATTTTGACGTACTGTGTCTTAGTCCTTTCAGTTGTATTCCAGAAGTTTTTTTTAATGATAATTTGAATGTGCGCGAAAGTGCTCTCTTTGATGTCCTCCGTTTGCATTCTATACGTTACCTGGACCTCTGTATAGTTATCGCCCGTCTATTTATTGTAATATGCGTTTTGTAACATGCTGCTAAAATACGTTCTCTGCTTTATTGTTATTTTTTAACTGTCTGCGAATATGGTTTTATCTCATATTGGGCGGGCTTTCTTTAAAATCCTGTAAATATTCATCACATAGCATATACGCTGCCAAACAAAAGTGAATCGGGCGTTTTTAAATGCGCTCTACGATGTGTCGAAGTGAAGTTGGCCCTAAAGTGAATGTTAAAAATGTCGCGTAATCGACCTTATTTAATTAACCAATTAAGCTCAACATAAAAAATTCCAAAACGAATTCGACATGACAGTAATTCACAAATCTTTTATTTCATTCAGTGGTGGTTAACCACCTTTTTTAAATATTTGTTCATACTTACGTGAAACAGCCTGTATACTTATTCACTTTGGTTGTTTAATACGAAGCCGCCTAGCTATTTGACTTCGATATATTCGTGTTCGTTTTCTTTAGGTCCCCGCAAAGTATTCTTATTGTAACAAATCTGCAGGGAACCAGAGCTAAAAGTGGGAATAGTAAATAGCAGTGACATCCTGCTGGCGCTTTGTGTCACTGCAATTCGTCTGAGGCGTTTATGGGCGGCGCAAGTTCCCTCGAAGAAGAAATAGTAAAAAATCGCGCGTCACTGAATGTGTTGCTAACGAACGCTTTACGCCAGCAGATAAGTACAATATGAAAAATCAGTGCAGTTGTATGTCCTCCATAAATTGTGAGTGCTGACTACGTAGTTCATCGTCTTCACACGATGCGTCACACACAATATCTCTACCAACGCTGTTGCTGCTCTACACATGTTGGTTGATACAGTATTAGAAAACGGTAATATGCTTGCGGACAAAGCAAGAGTGCGCACCGGTATTTGCATAATCGTGTGGAGGCATCTTAATAACCTTCTTGCAAATATATGGCAACCCGATATAGTTGGTCGCCAAGTAGAGCAGCGACACTCATCAATCACAAAAGTGTCAAGCAAAAGCCACTAACAGAGCAACGGTTAATGAGCTGTCATGTTAGGCAGCCAAGCAAATCCGAAAAAGTTGTTTCGGAATCAAACTAATATACCTTGAGCAAGAAAGACAGAAATCGTGTGATACAAATAGGCATTTCGTTAAAATTAAACGAAGTTTATAGCTGTTAAGAAGTTTTCAAGTAAACACATTTGTATATAGGCCTGTGCTGCTCCGTTATATAGATCTATAATAGCTAATTCGCAAATGTATCGAAGTATCTTAAGATACAACTGGGAAGTATCGTATCGGATACAATTATTTCTCAAGTATCTTGTATCAGTATCTCAAATACTTTTTGCCTGAGTATCTTGTATCGTATCGCGATACAATTTCAAAGTATCTTTGCCCAGCCCTGCCTGTGCTCGAGCTTGTGTTGGACACCACGCTCCTTGGATGCACTCGCTGCTCCAGCTGTGATTGCGGTGCTCACATGCACGTGATGCCACGTGCTTTTCAGTTTTTGTGCTCAGGTGGTCAGCTGTGTTTGCAAAAAAGGATACGGTACCACCTCTGCTGGTGCTCACAGCAACCGAAATTGCAAGTGGGTGCAATAAAAACGTCTCGAAATTATGAACCATCGCCCGCTTGAGCGAACAATTCTAGCCGCTAAAAGTGGGTCACTAGCTACATATTCTTACAGCAAAAGCAATGTTTACAATTTTTGACTCAGTACTCGTTTAAAAATAACGGTGAAAAAGATTTATGCGAATAAAAAAGAGAGACACATATTTACTTATTCATTGATTTATTTATTTCAGAACACAGAACGTTTTTTTTTAGGTATGTAGCAGCGGGGAAGGTTTCGAAAAACTTGCTTGCTAGTGCGTTAAGAACGAAATGATAAATGCTCCACAAGTGCGGTGGCCTGCGTTGTGTATGTTCTTTGTTTTTATTTTTATTTTCAGAAAGAGAAACAACATTGAAAAATCTGCCAAGTAATTAGCACATAAATAATCTGCTGCCCACCTTAGGCTCGCAACTGCGTGTTGTAGTACTGCCAGCCATGCTTTTTCTGAAAGAAAAAAATGCCCCCACCTCCCCGAAGGGAATCGTGAGTAAATGCGAATGCATTTCTTGCGCCGACACCGACTTCTGCCATCGCCTTGAGAGGCGCCCAGCCAGCGAACGGTCGAGAGTGAGGCGCGAGCGGACAGGAGAGTGGGGCGCAGGGAGGAGAGAGAGCGAACGGCGAGAGAAGGAGCGGCGAAGCACTGCACCTACCCTCTCCTACACTCTCTCGCACCACATGCTCCGGTTGCTAGGGGCGAGGATAAGCGCGCGCGCCCGCAGCTGTTGCTATGGGAGAGGAAGTGAGAGCGGAGAGATAACACCTGCCGGCGCGCGGACAACGCCGGACAACGCCGCACAACGCCGGATGCCTGACATAGCCCGACTAAGAAATGCATTCGCATTTAAAAGCCACTTTCAACGCTCTTCAAATGAAAGCTAGTCGCATTGCTTCTTTAGCGCTTCTTCATTTCTTCCAACATTCCTGCTGCCGGAGGAAATAGCAGGAACTCACTGCTCACTGCCTCGTCATGCATGGTGCAGCTTTTGGAAAGAGTAGATGCCGGATACTGTGGGAATAGAGCCAGCTGGTTGTTCGCATCGTGCTTCTGCTACGATCCTGAAATAAATTGAAGCGAGAAATTAAAGGCGTGCTTCATTAATCCTACACAAATAAGGCCATTCATGAATTCAAACCTAAACGAGGAACGAAAATAAAACATAGCGTGCATTGCCATGTGAGAAATGATGTCGCTTCATCGTGGTGGAAACAACTGCCCTGTATACAATGATTTGTTACCCTGCACTGAAGAAAGCAATTGAGAAATTCGAGGTGAGGAGCAAAGCAGCTTAAACTTTGCACAGACACAAGTGCAGGGCACAGAAGCAATCATATTTTTGATCAACATAAGCAGTCGTCATCGATGATTCGTGTTTATTCCTGTCGTAAACTTTTGTGTATTGTTAGCTTAGTGCAACATGAAGATTAAGGATGATACCCAGTCACACCGGCCGGTGAGCCTCAACAAGCGCATTGTCTTCGATCTGGGGGCATCGCACACCGCAGGCGCAAGTGGCTATGATTTTAAAGTCTTCGCAACTCTAGACGTTCGTCTTCAAGGCACCCCGATGCTGTCCCAAAGACCACGTCCTCATCTTTGTACACGGTACTGTGACTGTGACGCATGAGGTATTTCGTAGTTTCTTTTATGGCGCGCACGCTGTGATTGGGACTTTCCGAGATTAGTAGACGCGTGCAAAAGGACATTTCCGTCGGGAGGCGACATAGCAACATTTCTTGTCGGCCATCGAAATCAACAAATACTTGTAGTTTCAGGTCGAGCAGCACGTTTTCATTTCTTAAACAGCGCAGTAGCAGAATTTTCGGTTGCCGTCACCTGCGCCTGCAACAGCTCGGGGTCACATGACCTTAGCAGAAACGAGACGTATGACGTCACATCGTTGTCGGCTCTGGTTTTTGCAGTAATGGTGCTGGTGAAATTGCGAGAATCGCGAAGCGGTATGACGTACGTAGTTATGGCACATAGGTTGTCATGACTCGGCGGCCAACTATGACTCGTCTCTGCTTGCGTGCAGGCGCCACCGTGAGCGCTCGTTCACATCTAAGCTCTATGGCTGGAATCAATGGGGTGGGTGATTAAGCTACCCCGCTAACCGGCATTATCACGCCTTCCAGCGCTATATTGGCGCCTGATTGGAGCGGATTAAAGTCTCTTTGTAGCACGGTGAGAATCAGTTTCATGCGCAAAAGGCTTACAAAAGCACCTTTTCACTTTCGCTTAGCGACCTCCGCCATGCACTACACCTGTCGAAAAAAACAAGTAAGACATCCTTTTAGGGTGCATTGACGCAGCATGACGCTAAGAGAAGGTAAGAAAAAACAATGATTTAAAGCAAGAAACTGAAGAAGGGCTTCACTTATACGGTCCTCCAGCGTAGTTTAATCCGCGAGCACTTGCCCGAGTGCAGCACTGAGTGTGGGAAGGAGTTAGATGTTTCTAGGGCTAATTAGCGATTTGGGAGCTCCGCTTTCCACTATGGAAGGTGAGAGTGACACAGCGTGTGAGAATGAACTTGACTTTAGGTTTTCTAGCCAGGTCGGTGTTAACTGTTGTATGTTATTATATGACCGGCAAAGAGTGAATGGGAGTCACACTTGCGCCGAGAAAGTTTGGCTCGCCTCGAAAAAAAAGAGAAACAGAAATAACGAAGACGAAACAACGGAGAACTTTTACCTATATTTAATTGAAAAGAGCTTATTCGGTCATAACATTACACAGCAAGCACACGCGTAGCGAACAATGTAAGCGGGTTGCTTAGTTAAACTCATGTGCTAAAGATTGTCTAAATTTAATACTAGAAATAATAATAATAATAATAATAATAATAATAATAATAATAATAATAATAATAATAATAATAATAATAATAATAAACCTACCACGCTCTCCGCTCAGGAAAAATACCGTTCGTCGTAGTTCCCAAGCTCGACAATTTCCAACTGTTATTAGCTGAACTGTTGGTACTCCTTGTTGCGCTTCCATTTACTCCGTGGGAATTCCTTTTAAAAACCCTGACTGGGGGGTCTCCGCCAGTTCATGACTTTTACGTTCAGAATTCTGCTACAATATGGTACAATATGCTGAAGTAAGGAAGCATAATTTATTAAGCGCACACCACAGATTCCACAGTGTCAGTTGGGGGTATGTTTCAATTTCGTTCATTAATTGCGGATACTATTACTTCGTATCTAAGGCTGCGGAATCATAGCTTCGTTTGCAGCAGGTGTGATTCAGTCTAGTGCATAGACTAAGATTTCAGTTTTTGAAGCATGCAGCAGGTGCCACGCGATAGGCTCGGACAGTCTAATCGGCACGATCATAGATGTGTGCTTGCAGAAAAGCTGCCTTCGGAAACGACACTTAGATGACACGTAATCCTGACCGGAAGCTATGCAAGCTTACTCTTCCCTAATTACATGCACCCAAAAGAATGTCCTGAGCGTTGCCAATGGTGCTCTCAGAAACCAACACCAAGGAACACTCCTGTGACCCGGCATGTCTGGGTAGTGTGCCTTGGTGTTTCTTTTGGGTAAGCCAAGTGCCAAGTTGAATTTTAGGTACTGAAAACAGGCCTCGACAGTTATGCTTTGACAGCGCATACTGAAACGCCAGCGGCATTCGAGCATACGGTGCCAAGGTGTTGATAATTCGGTTTTTATTGAGGGAAGAAGAAAGTAACTAAAAAGTTTCCAAGTAGCCAAGAAGTCTTCTCTGCCGCCACCAGCCTAGAGAGTAGCCAACATGGCGCAATGTAGCTAAACCTGGCAACCCTAGTCATCACCTGCCTACCTAACATTGACCAAGCGCATGGTGAGTGGCGGTACGTGCCAATGACCATCGATAGCTTTGATCATCAACTTACTTTCATCAACAGGGCTCACAGAGCGGATGGTGCCTGTGGCGCTCTGAGCTGAGGGCAGCCAGCAATGCTTGAGGGGACCAGCGGAACCAGCTGCTCCCGCAACACCATCCCTTTCTTTCCAACAAATAAATGGTTTTCCTCTAGCTACTTAATTCGTGAACGCTCCTGCGCACTCGGAGTGAAAGTAAACAAAGAAATGCAGCAATTGAATAATTATATGGGCAGATGCACACGATAAAGTTGAGACTTGGAATGCTTTCCTTCCTCTGATACTACTGTGCAGCAAATATAGGGCGAATTTACAACGGTGTATGTTAATAACGGGTGCTTGCCATCGGTCCTTTCAATTCGCTTGTTTTAACTTGCCGCACGATACCATCATAATACTTCTTTTGAGCAGTTCCAGTGCTACGATGTCAGATAAGTATGAGCTGGGGTGTTAAAAAAAACCAAAGTGCAACAGTTACCTCGTGGCTCGGTCTGACAGTGAAATTGACGACACTACCCTGTGTCGTCAATTCGGCTAACAGCCGAATTGACGACACAGGTTGCTTATTCTACTAATCCGTGCTAATCCTACAGAAACTGTGGACAGAGCAAAGGCATCACAACGCACCAGAATAACAGCAACGACACGCTCATCCAATGCTTTGCTCAGGCAGCTGGTTGTGTAGCGAACGAGGTATCGGACGCGATACTGAAAAAAAAAATCAAAGCAGGCAAATGTGACTTCTGTGAACTGCGATATGACATTAGTCTGGCCTTTTGGTCGTACGATTGATAAACGAAAAAAGAAAGAGTGATGTAACACGCACAGACTGAGCGACCAGAGGATGTAATTAGGAGTGAGGACGAGATCACGAGATCAGCATTATGGCTAAGCTTAGGATTTGGAATAAAATGCAAATTATTAGACCTCTGTGAACCTTTGCTGCACAAGGATAATACAGAATTGGTGTAAACAATGAAAGCGAATGGAAAGTTGCTCGAAGGACGTGCAACTAAGAAATGATTGTGGCGGCCTGATCAATGAGGTTTCCCAAGGGAGAACATATGGGAGCCATTGAAAACAGTTGGGATTGATGTGCCGCCGTAAATTACGGATAGGAATTTCCTTTCACGGTTCACTGCGATGCGAGTGGCTTTGGTTCCAATCTGCGAGATAATTCGGGTGTGTTACCAATTACCGATGGGGTCACTATACCCTCCTCTTAGTCCTCGTTTTCATCTGGGTCTGACAGTCTTTCCTTATTTTTCAGTCATATTCCCCTGCTCAGAATCGCAGACTTGCACTGTTGTATGCCTCTGATAGGAAATGCTAGTCAAGCTCGTAGGGTAAGGTGGGGCAAAATGAGACAAAAAATTTGAAAATAGTGAATATTTATTTTTATTTCACTCTTTACCCTTAATCGACAATGCAGAAACTTTCCTTTGGGTACAAGGTATGTGCTACATAAATATGACCATGTTGCCACTGTTGAAAAGTTTATTTTAAAAAGAAATAAAAAACGCACCAGATGTCTCATTTTTCCCCAACCTGCGGGGCAAAACGAGACAGTGTGAAAAAAAATTTATCCCTTCAGTTTTTGCAGTAGAAGCACTTGAAATTATCTCCGTGGGCCTTCACGCAGCCTTCATGACCCCAGTCCTTGCACCCCACGCATTGAATCCAGACAGAATCCGGTGCTGCTTTGCTCCAAAACTTGAAGATCAAACACCACCAGTCTTTCTTTGTGCTATTGTTGTATTTTGTTGAAAGCTTGCACTTCATTGGATTATTCAACAATTGGACGCTAGATATAATCTGACGCATCTTCTTCGCCTCCTTTTGCCGTTTTGGTGCAGAACTGCGCGGGCGTTTCGCGGCTTTCAGCTTCGTCAGCCGGGCTTCGTGAGGCGATGAATTTAAAACTGTGCTAGATTCGAATTTTCTAGCACAAATTTGGTATTGAAGAAAAACTCGATGGCGATACGTATTTGTGAACGGCTTGACTTGGAGATTCTTCAAAATTTGCGTTCGCCTCTTGAGAGCATCCTTGGGAACGCGGAAAAATATCGATGCAGCACGAATGGAGTGGGTGTCCTGAACAGCAGTCAGTGCTTTTTCGCATCGTTTTTCTCCCAGGAAGCTTTATATGATATTCTCTTGTGCATCCAAACCTTCCTAAACAATAAAATATAATATATAATGAGTGTAAGTAAATGGTTCACTTAATGAGACACTCTCTAAGGCAATCAATGCCTTTTTGTCGCGTTTTTCCCCCCTCACATGCCCAAATTCAAAAAAAATTTGCACTTTGGCCCCGCCCACCAAGTGAACTGAAATTTTGGTGGTACGTAGCTAGTAGCATATAGTAACAATATAAATACTTACGTTGTTGTACTGTCGCCAGAGTAGCTTCATGCACGGATCCGAAAATTTGGCCGAGAAGAATTTCGCCCCTTTTTGACGGGTCACGAACACACTGACACCAGCCGCGTAATTTTTCCCACGCGAACGCTGTGAGCAATCATCAACTTTTACACATAAAAAGATGGACAACTACCAGCACCTCTCGCTAAAATATAGAAACAAAGAAAAGTGCTTTCTGTATTAGCTATAGAGGTCGGGAAAGCCAAAATGTCGCGGTTTGCCCCGTGTCTCATTTTGCCCCGCCTTACCCTACTACTGTCGCGGGGCTTGTGTTGATCACAGCAATATAATTTTTGTTGCTAAGTGCATCTAGTAGAAGAATTATTATTAGCTAGTCACATATTACATCCGGTACATTGTGTCCCAGTCTACTACAGCGTGCTGGGAGGCACTGGGACATACTGTACAGCGTGACCAGTGCCGCCCAGTGCGCTTTGTGTGGGCGTGATCGCGCCAGGTGAGATGTATGGATGGATGACAAGCCGGGCGCCTGAAGTGCTCCGCACTTAATACTACAAATTGTCTTTGGCATGCCTGCAGACGTTTCTACTACATCACGTGACGTTACCCTAGCACTGGAATTTCTCGGCTACCATGAGACTGATTGGTAACACTTACACCTGATCAATTATGGGGCTTGTGACTTAAAATTGCGGGATAAGTTATTACGATTTATCTCACTAAAGTTATATCATGATACTTTGACGAAAATTTATCACTGTGTGCCAGTCGTTTGGAAAAAACAGTAATAATTCTGAAGAGCGACGTCATGACTGCCGACCTGGTGTGTCGTTGTTCAGGACCCGCAAGCAGAGAGGCAGCTGAGGCAACAAAGGGTGGGCTGCGTCGACTCGACTACCACAGCTAACCATATCTGCAGATCGTATTGGAGCTTTTGAAGGCAGCCGCAGTTCCCGAGCCATTGTGCCAGGAATACACAGTTCTTCCATTCTTTACCCGGGCTGCTGACACAGCAGTGGCCCGCGCGGCGCCACCACAACAAGCAATCCTTAAGAGCCTGGTCTGGGCAGCAAGATCTCTTCACAGAAGAGACGACTGCGGGAAAAGAATACCAGTATATACGCCCAAGCTGACGGCAGGAACACGTTGTAAAAAGCCACTGCTGTTAGGGATGGTGCATATCCATTTGTCAGATGTCCGAAGCATGGCTTCAGCTGTTCGATTTGTCTTCGTGCTTAAATGGGAGGTAGCAGCCACATCTGGAGGGGGGGGGGGGGGGTTAGATTAGTGGAATACCTCTTTTAGGGCAGGCAGCCTCCTTACATATCATAAGGAATAATCAGTAGTCAAGGAGATGGAAAGAAAACTGGAACAGTATAATAAAACCCAATAAAATATGCGCAGATACAGTTGCAATGGTTGTTCCAGTGCTGGTCCTTAAGTATTCGTGTTTACCCTCATGTGAGCGACTGGCTGACCTCATTACTTTTATGTGTTACCTGGTTGCGCTGGACACAAGCTGACAATAGATATAGAAAGGAAAGGCAAAAGAAAGCTTCGGGTCGTTGTTCCCGCCAACGTTGCCCCCCATCGCTGACAGTGAAAAAGCACGGTGCCTGGAACTCGCAACTTCCACCTCCCGAAATGGCGTATCGCTTTACCGTACAGGTAGAGACGAAGGCTAAACACATAGATTCATAAAAAATCCCCCCATTCCCAACCAAAATGTTCTCACCAGAAAAATACGAGTGGGTCATCTCTCCATAACTAAAATAAGCAAGACTGATTACCCTGGTAGCCACCGTACGATGTGTTGGCGGAGAGGAAAGCAGTAAACGAAAGAAGTCTTCCTCGTGCTTTTTAATTTTTCAGCTGGTTTTGCCGGCTTCTTTTGCAGAGTCGAAGCGTAGACCGTATCCTAAAAGTCAATGATAGATAGCCACATGTTCCACAAGTCCACGAAGCGATTTATTTCCAGGAATTCAATAACGGTGCAAGAAAGTTGTCGGAAGCTACCAGGGACGCTGGCATGAAAGACCTGTGACGCCGTCTTCTTAACATTCAATTTGTCCTGCTCTTTTTTATTCCCTGAACTACAGTAGGTTTAGCACTTACATTTTTTTTCTTTGCCTGATTGGCCATTGCCTCCAGTTGCCGCTGAAAAAGTACGGTTAGTTCTCTGCGTTTCTTTTTTTCAATGTTTACACCTTGCCCATGAATAGAAGGTGGTAGTGTGCGAGTGTATAAAATTAACTACGTCATTCGTTGATATGCGCACAATGACTGGCGAACGCGTGTAGGTTGTGGAGTGCACCCTAAAAACTGTACGTAATCGCGTAAAAGCATAATAGAAAATAGGTCTGCACAACAGCCTGCACGTTGGGGGCAACGGCTGCGTCCAGCAAAGCACAAAGATATTGCAAATAGATAGTCACACGCGACAGAGAGGACGAAAAAAATTGAAGGACACTTTGTACATACTAAAGTGTGTTCGGCGAAAGCGTGTGGCCATTCCACTGACTATGCCATGTCTTTTTTCTTGTACACTCTCGGTGGGATAACACACAAAGCGAGTGTGTGAGTGTTTTCTTTTTAATTTTTTACCGCTAGTCGCAGCGAGACGCCAGACTAATCTTCTGCCGTTCGCATGCGTTAGTATTTTCTCGCGGTTTGTGCATCGTGCAAACGCCATAGCGTTCCAGCGGTTAAATTGACGGACCCTTTGTAAATTCCAAAGTGTGTTCCGCGAACGCCTGTGTCCATTGAGACGGCGTCGGTCAGAATGATTCCAAACGCCTGGCACAGCGACGCTACGCAAGCAAAGCGCGAGTGCTATTCGCCTCGTGTGCGACCGATGGCGGCGCTGCGAACGGCGCTCCGGTGACGCAAGGGAGGGGATTCGGCTTTTGTCGTCTGCTACGCTCTGGCTAAAACAGCAGCATTTTCGTTATAGTTCGCTCGCGTCGCACGGCGTTCCTTGACTACTAGCTGCATTTTCTTCTTATGATATTTCTTGAGATGACTGCTAGCATTACATGAGTTTAAGAAATGTTAACATTTAACATATCTTCTGTATACCGACAGCCATCGCGGTCAGGTTCATGCCCCCGAGTTCGTAGCGTCACTCACTGGGCTGGATGGCGTTGAAATAGCTTACGTGAAAGCGCGAACGCCCCCCGCCAAGTGAGTTAGAGTCTCCGCTGCTTTGAAATCGCAGCGCGATCAATTTTGCGGCTTATTCGCAAAAATCAGCGTTGTGTAAACAGACTTGAGATGAACGAAAATTCACGCTCCACTCCCAACTGTAGTCATGTGGACTTGTGCAGACACGACAGCCGACAAAATGAAATCGATAAGTTCATCGACCAGCGAGTTATTGCGGACCACTAGCATAGATTGGCGAGCTGGATGCAAATAAGAACGCTCGGAATGAAACGCCAGCAGTGGTGCGCGTGGTACAGTTCCACTCTTATGATTAGAGATAGATACGTTCATGAGCCGCATTCATGTTTTCGATCACGCAGTGCTGCATACTCAACTGTATGAGCCTGCCAATGGTCATGACAGGATGGCGCACACTATGTATTTCTAATGCTTGGGCAACGCGATCCGCTGCAGTGTTCGCGTTTCACTTGACACCGATAGTACAGCTTCGTAAACATTAGGAAAAAATCAGCGAATGTGTCCAGGAAGAAGAGAAAGAGAGCTCTTACCCACCATTCTTTTGGCCCCTGTGGCTGATTATTGTGATTCTTTACCATGGTCAAATTGTCTTTACCGTGCTGTAACAAGATTGAATATTTTAAGCTGGGAGCCTTAGATTCCACATAAATTGCGAAAATTGACCGTCGGCGTCCCGCGTGCCAGCGTCAACACGAGTGATGTGAAAATTCATCACATGATCACGTCATCATGACATCCCAGACCGACAAAATTTGTGACATCATAACGTCATGTCACATGATTACGTCATCACATGACATCGTCGCTTTGCATTGCCTCCGTGATTGGTGGGCCGATCTCGGAGGCGATGCAAAACCAGGTGATGAGTAGAAAGCTTCAATGCAAAACCACGTTACGTCCAGAAAGCATTCGGAGCGGGGCGGCGAAGGAACAATACATCGACTCAAGAAAAAGATGGCTTTCGCCTTCGAGTCAACTTAGGCAAATGCATAAGGAACTCGAGTCTCTTTAGTACAGTGATTGCACTGTACTAAAGATGGCTTTCGCCTTCGAGTCAACTTAGGCAAATGCTTAAGGAACTCGAGTCTCTTTAGTCCAGTGATTGCACCAAGCCACATCAGGAGTCGACCGTTGAGACTGATTTACAGTATTTTATTGCAAATACATCTTTCGATGGGAAAGCTTTATATTTATCAACGTTAGTATGATTACACTAATTCTGTTCAGCATATTTTCAGACCACCGTGAACGAGTGAACAAACGTCGATTTATTAAGGTATGCATTAAAATATGTTGCAAAAAACAGAACAAAAACAAAAGAAAATCACTCCGGACAACCTACCGATATTTCATATCCCCGTCGTGCATCCCCTTTAGACTCACCCTTACGACGTGCTTACACAGCAGCTGCTAAAAATGTGTATTTAATCAAACGTTGTGGCCGGTAACGCCACTTTATTTATTTGAATGACATCACACGTCGTTTATCATGCTCCGAACATGTGAATTGAACCGAAGGAGCAGGCTTGGCAACCGAACACGCGCAGCACGCGGTATACATTTATTGCGCTTTAACGCAGACATGGAAGCTGAAGCCCGAACGCTGAAGTCAGTTATCGAAAACGGGCAGGAAAGTCATTTTGAGTGCGCCACGGCCATAGAACAGTCGCGAAAAAGAAAAATTCACCATAGAAGCAGATGTACATATGGATGGCTAGCAGACGACAACAGGAGCAATCGATGCAGAACGTGCTCCTGACGGCAACTCCGCTTGAATTCGATGGGCATTTTGCTTGAACATTCAGTACAAATTGCTTTATCAACTCGCCCACCAATGTTTCAATAACTCGAGCGCGATAGACAGGCTTGCAGCGTCGAGCAGCCTTCATGTAGCAAACGCGCGCGCGAAGAGCTGCATCTGAGTCCTCTCCCTGACGTCACACGCGAGAGGGCGCCACTCCAAGATCTCGAGGCGAATAGAGTCCGACGCGACCGGCGTCCGTTTGCGCACCCCGGCGGCCACCTGGCTCCGTGCCAGGGCTCGGACGGACAGACGGACAGACGGACGGACGGACGGACGGACAGACGGACAGACGGGCAGACAGACAGACAGACAGACAGACAGACGGATCGACGGACAGACGGACGGACGGATGGACGGACGCTGACAAATGTTCTCAGAAAAAACAAGTAGCAAGCGGAAGTGTCCAACGCAGCCGATACCGCAACGTGATTATTTCCACAATAATAAAATTGCTGTAACCGCCTACGTATCTGTGTGAATCGGGAGCTAGTTCAAGCTGTAGTGGCGCGTAAATCCTCATTTCGGTTAGCTGGGAACGTGATTTCTTTTTTGTGGCCTCGGACGCAGCCGTATTGTAGACACTTTTCGCACCGTCCAAGAAGCATTGAAGTTTTTCGCACTGTCCGAGAAGCATTGAAGGGTGCAATTCTCATTTCTTTCTACGAGAAAAACTGGATGGAGTGTCGGCTGGCACAGACAGAACAAATTAGTAAGTTCTGTGCATTTAAATTTGCGGCCTAGTTCTTGTTTCTTTTTTTTTATTTAGTCGTTCCATTCCCCTCTCGCTTTCCGTCGATATTTGTATTGTTTGTGGTAATGTGCTCTGAAGGCGCTGAAACGCATCGTAGAACAGAAGCGGATGTAGTTTAAATTAAAGTGACGACTGGATCGCTTTTACGCTTAACGCGCTTTTAGGCCTTGTCTTCTCGCATGTGGCATCAAGCGAGACTAACTCGCAGAGACGAGGCGCCCCTGTATGCAGCCGCAGAATCACCATAGAGATAGGCACGCTTTGTTTAGCTCGGCTAACCCGGTAGTTGCAGCAGCTGTAATTCAATTGCAGCGCGACGCTCCACTGGCGGGCCTTGACTTCTCCAACGCCTTGTGCGCAGCAGCAAAATGACGACCGCAAATACTCCTTCTCAAGGATTCATATTCCTAATGACATTAAGACGCCGCGTGCTTGTAAGCGGGTGCCACAGTACCAGTTTAGAAATGGATGAAGCGTTACCTTGGCTGCACGAAACTTAGAAAAACTGAATGTGGCGTGCTGCACGATGCGGCCTTTACGCTAATCGCAGCCATTTCCTTGCCACGTTCATTCGCCACCCTCATTCTTCGAGAACAAAGGTCTTAAATGCGAGCAGGTATGACTTAATGGGAAATACTGGCAAAAACTACAAGCGAGCCAATGAGACTCATGCAGACATGCCCTGAGGCAGGAGTTGAGCTAGGAGAAAATATCATTAATCGCATAAATTGACTGTTAGTAATGTTCATATTTTATTTAATTTCTGTTTCGAAGTGAGAAAGTATGCATGTACAGTTTTGTACAAGTCATTTCACATAACGATTTACTTATGATCAGTTTTAAAATTTCTCCAATCGACTGCTGACCCGAAGGTCGCGGGGTCAAATTCCGGCCGCGGCGGCTGCATTTTCGATGGAGGCGGAAATGCTTGAGAGAGAGAGAGAAAAAAACTTTTATTTTCAAAACCCAAGTCCGGGTCCGAGGTCTAGGGTGAGGTTTCTGTGACCTCCCTAAGATGGTTTGTATATGGTTTAGGAGATTGGCCCACGAGGAGAATGTTTCGCCCAGGTTCGCAACCCAGGCCTCCCATGTAAGTATGTTAGAACGGAGTGAATGGCGTTGTGGCGTATTGGCTCTGGGGCAGAGCCAGTATGTGTGGGATAGCGTCGGTATGGAACCGCACACTTGGCAATGGTGTATTCGGGGCTTGTTGTATTTTGTGTAGTGTAAAGTCATTCGGTAGAGAGTGTGTTTGTGCTTGTCTCAAGAGCGCGGTCTCTTGTCGCGAAAAACTATCGGGTGGTCTTGGAAGCTGGCCTGTGTACTTAGATTTAGGTGCACTTTAAAGAACCCCAGGCTGTCTAAATTTCCGGAGCCCTCCAATACGGCGTCTTTCATAATCATATCGTGGTTTTGGGATGTTAAACCCCAGATATTAAAAAAAAGAAAATTAAAATTTCTCCAAGGCAGTGGAAAGGAAGCCGCAATAAGGCAAGAATAGTATAAGGGGCTCATGACAGAAAAATTATTGCAAGCAGAGTCTTTCAATACTTTTACTGGTCATGAAGCTTCCGCGAAAGTTTGATATAGGGACAGGAGCAGCCGCTAGGGGCGCGCTCGCCCCTATGCGGGCATCGGAGCGGCACCGGCGCTGCAGTTATACGGCACGCGTCGCAACTGCAAAATGTGAATAAATGCGCCCGTGAACGTTGATTATACCTTCATAGGGACATTACCTTCAAGGAGATTCGGGAAAGATCTAATACAGTGGAATATAGCGTTGAATGGGGCCTTCGAGCCAGAAATTTATTGCCGAACGTATGTTGAACGTATGTTGAACGTATGTTGAACGTATGTTGCTTCTGCTGTGCGATGTACTACCGCTGTAAAAGCAGGTTTCTTTTGATTCCCTAAACCATCTAGTCGCAATCTGTAGATGATCCAGAGTCCAGTGAAGCACTCTAGCGGACCTTAATGCGTCGCGAAAGTGCAGTGGTTGCAACTGTTGACCACGCAGATCAAGTTTTTTGGCCTAAAGCCCTGGTGTTTGTATACGAAGACATCTTAAAATAGCCTCTTATTTATCGAACCGACAGTCAGTTTGAATGAATCATTAATTGCTTTCAATTGCTTTCAATTCAGCAATCGACAAGGATCAAGGGATGCTTCATTAAGGTTTTCCCTGGTCTTCGTGTTTTATTTCACGCTAATTTATCACTACGGTAAACATCGGTTTGCTAATGCAGTAGTAAAAGCTCGTTAATTCGAACTCGGTTAATTTGTGAACTCACAGTTAATTCGGCCTGACGCTCTGGTCGTGGCCACAACCCTGTGCATTTCTATGAGGAAAAGCTCTCGGTAATTCGGTATCTCCCCAACCCGTTAATTTGAACTGGGAGTACACTGGCTTTCGTAGCCCCTCGCAGGATTCGGCCCTAGAGTGATTGCGATGTGCTGCAAAACCAAGCCAAACCAAATTTACTTGAGATGCACAACAACAAAACAGCATCACTTATCCACACAGAAAATACGGACGCTCCGCTGCAGCTTTTGGCCAAGCGGCAAACGGTGCTCATGAAGTCGGTGCTCATTTGCGAATGCAAATTACTCATTATGTTTAATTTTGATTGCGTTAATTCTGTCCATTTGAATCAACATGCTTTGGAGCATAAATAACGTCATATATTTCGATATTAGGGCTCACTGCTCACATGAATTGTCACATGAACATTGGCCGTTTCAAAGTATCATTGATTGGCTATTGCAAGCACAGTTGTTAAGTGCCCACTACGCCATAATTATTCCTTTTGCCAATCTGCGAAGGGCCCTTTACGCGTCCGTAGGGCAACGCGCGAACTTATGCAGCTGTTCACCTTGTTGATGATTCTGCTGCTGATGAGGATAAATCATGTTTGAGCGCTTTGTAATGGGTGGGCTTTTAAAACACCCACTCTTTGCTCAATGCACATCTTTTGACGCCTGACGTGATTGTACGCTCCTGCAACGCAATATATGATGCGTTAAGGAGACTCCTTCCACTACATCAGATTCACATCGTTTTTTCCAACGTAGTTTCAACATATATTGTGGCTCTGTGGTAGAATGCCTGCTTCCCATGCAGACGGCAAGGGCTCGATCCTTACGCGGTCCCGGAAATTTTTAATATTTCCTTCTCAATTTTTTCGGTCTCAGACAAGATGATGACTTTTCGCTCACAGCCCACGATGCCAACGCCGACACCAGAATTTCTGCGAAACGAGCTCTTCAACGCTGTCGCGTTAAGATTGCACGAACAGGAAAGAGTGTGAATGGGGACCTTTTGAGGGTAGCGATAAACGCTATGGCGTCAGCAGAACATTGAAAACACGAACAACGTCCTTCCTGATTCTGTCGAAAACAACATCGCTGACGACAACAAAAACTGTGACCTTGTCTGAACAGCATAATATTGCTAGCAACATCAACGTACTACAGGACAAGACAAGGACAACATAAATATAGTTCCGAGGACTTGGCCGTACAAGTTACAGTAGGCATTTGCTTACTGCAACTTACGCGACCAATAGAAATACTCTGTAACCATGAGGTTCACGTAAATGTGGGCGGCATTTATTCAACCACGGCAATCGTGGTTCATCCGTCACGACAAATCGGCTTGCAACAAAGACCACGACCCCCTACCGGACATTTAAAGACATATGTGACTAGCGGGGAACTGGGTGACCTCCGCTCATTTGGTGTCAGGGCCATACTGAGGATGCCACCCACACAGGTGGCGAAACGTCTATGTCACTTTGTTATATTTTTGTAGAGTTAAGTCGGAGTAAATATTTTAGAATCATGAAGTTCACCCGGCGTTTGGAAGATTTTTGCAACTTAAATAAGTAATTAAAGAAAAGAATAAATGCGGCAAGAAAAAAATAAACAAAGTACACGCAGTCCCAATGCTGGTGTAAGAAGAAAAAGAAGGAAAATTAAAAAAAATGCATGCTTCATGCTACCGGGTTAATCGACGTGCCATCGAAACTTCACATTGCGCCATCACCAAACGCCGAGCTTTTGGAAAGACGTTGCCTACGCCGCCAGCAGCCGCCTCGAGTTACCCAGCCTTTGCACCCCTTGCAAATAACCTCCACAGTAGGGTGCGCTGTTCGTCTATGACCCTGAGCCACGCAGTCAGCCAGTGGAACTGTGACAGTTGTATTGGAGGGGGAGACTCTTAGGGCCGTATTCAAGAACAGAACTTAAGTTGCACGATAAGTTACACTTATGAAAGTATAAGGAAAGTATAAGTTTCAGTTAAGTTTGGGGAAAGTTTCAAAAACTCCACTTAAGGTTCACTTATGAAAGTACCACTTTTCCGGGTAAGTATGACTCCTGGGAACGAGGGTATAGAAGCTTTCACACTTGTTTCATTAAAGAAAGCACCAATAAATTACTGTAACATTCGAGGAACACCGGCCGTAAATGTTGTAGTCTTTATAAAGCTACACTTCGTAAGCAGCGGAATAAATAATTCTCGCTTTTGTCGGTTTTAAGCCTTCGGCTGGCCACAACAAGCAGCCGCCACTCAGCGGCCGTCGCTATACGCGATGCGCAGCGCCTATAGGGGCGCCACTGAAAGCTGCGTAGCGGCGGCCGTCGGAAACGCGCGCGGGTCGCGTAGCAGACGCCTCCTTTCAATGCAAGCATGACGGAAGTGCGCGCGTGCGATTTGCCACTTGTGCGCGTCCCAAACGATTAATTTTGCGGTGATAGTGTGCGCAAAGGAGCCGCAGTTTATAATAGTGAAACAACGCGTGAACCAACGTTTTTTCTCGACACAGTAGCTTCGCTTACGTGTCATGTGTTTATATAGTAGATTTTGAGGAACGCTGTCGCACCGGCGCATGGATTTCACGGGTGCGGCCACGCGAAGGGTCAGCGTTGGTAAAACTTTGAAACCAGCACGATAAACTTGTGAAAAAATATCTCGGCAGCTTGCGCTAGTGACGCGAGACTGAGTCACTGCGGAGCTGGTGGTCACCTAGCTTGTTATACCAGCTTGGTAACGTATTTGCAAGGTTTTTTGTAAGCCATTACCAAGTGTTGAAAAAAATTGCGTTAGGTTCTACGTGATAATACGTGGTTTTGGCTGGAACATGGCACGTGAGTAGATACGCTAATTACGTGATTCTTGCGAGAACGTTTCACTGATTAGTTACGTGACTTTCACGTGATTAGTTACGAACCAACATATACTCACCAATTACATGCTAAAGAAAACATAGCAACCAGTAGCTAGCACCACCAGCAAGAATAAAGAAAAGAAAACACGTCAGTTTCATAATCGGCTCCACTCAAGCGTGCGCAGGGTTCCCCATCAAGGGGGGGGGGGGGGGGGGGGCAAAGGATCATCGCAGCGCCCCAGGCCCCACCAAGTCAATGCATGGGGCAGATTTTGCATTTTGCGCCCCCCCCCTCTTAGGCGAATAGGAAAGCCCCCCCCCCCCTTCCCGTGCGCACGCCTATGGCCCCACTCATAACACAGCTTCTGTAAAGCGAATGAGCATTAGTGGGGTACATCAAGGGTTTCCTATTAGCATGAAGTCATGTTACGAGGCATTCAAAAGGAGGTTGAATCGGTTGAATGTCCTGTCAAAAGCCTTCAATGCGCAAGGTGTCATGTTTTACAGCCAATATGCATATAGTTGAGGTGAGCGCACAGCGAACATTCTGCACTGGTGATCACATTCCAGTGCCATCAATAGGTAGAATGCAGCCGATTTCGGGCAGCACACGTGTGATTTCAGGGCGCTTTTGTAAAGGAGCCGTCACCTGCCCCACATTCTCTGGCATTGCGCTTCGCGCCATTCATTTTTCAAGAGAGCCTAGGCATCGCGTCGTATCAGTAATAACAACCTCATGTGTATTGTAGCGTCTACAATGCAGGCGAGGCGACCAAGTGTAAACGTAGCTGCGTTCGCTGAAGACGTAGCGACATAAATGGAGAAATGAAAACACGGTAACCGTTCTAACACTGCCGTAAACAAAGCGCGATTGCGTACCTTTTTCGGACAGCCGCAATCAACCACCGCCGTCGCTATCGCTCATGAAATAGCACCGGAAACCTGTAGAAGTGCGTTCCTGGCGATTTTTTGTATGCGTTTGAGCAGCCGACAACGCAGCAGTTATTTTGCGGCATCGCTGAAGCCCGACACAGTCGTTAAATCACGATAAAACACATCCATCCGTGCATTCGCGTACACACTCGCGGGAAGACTGCTCGCCCGGACCCGCGAGCGTTTCCGAGCCGTGGCGGCAGATGGCGTCGTCGGCGCTTTGCGCATCGCCTATAAAGGGGTCGTCACAACTCACGGTTATTTTGTCGTCTACAAGTCTTTGTTACTGTGCTGAGATATCGCATGCATTACGAGCGGCTTTTTCGTCACCATACGTGCGCATCGCGCGTTGGATTCTTTTTCTGCTTTTCAGTGTTTGGCGTTTTTCTCTCATACAGACAGGTGAACTTTATTTGCGTCCTGGGAAGAAGGTTTAAGAACCCACCGAGGGCATCTAAAGTCTTTTATTTTTAGAGCACCCGCGTGCGTTCCCATCTTTTTTTTAATAATGGGAGTGTTATTTGCCATATGAAAGCAACCAATAATTACAAAAAAATAGCAGGTGAGCGTCTTTCCCTTTCTCCGTTACACAGTTTCGGGCGTCCACAGCTGTTCCGCAGACACCAGCTGCCAATATATATGTATGTGGCTGGGCACCCGCAGCAGCTCTACGGACGCGAGCTGCCATCAAAGTCTGCGTCTGCCGAGTTACTGCGGACGCCTGGCTAAAACTGTTTCATGAAGCAAGCGAAAGAACCTCACCTCTAAAATATATTTCACTCATGTCATCGTTATGCAGTGGCGGAACGGGTTGACCGCGTTCGTTGTCTTTTGGGCCCAGCGACAGCATTTGCAACAGGCGTAGCACCGCCAGCTCGGAAAAGCGGCACTGCGACAGAAATACCGCGTCATACGCCTCGATGGGATTATGCCGATTCCCGAGAACTTGGCGTAACGGCGGCGCGTAACGATATGCTTCATCCTGTGTAATTTCTTCCACACGGCCAGCAAGATTGGTGAAGTCGGCGACACAGTCGTAGTGGTCAGCCATATTGTTTGACGGAAAAACGGCGAAAGTAGTACTTAAGGTAGCCAGTAGCTGTACTTTAGTTTCCGGTACTTAAGTACCGATTGGTTGCTTAAGTCATAAGTTAAGGATAAGTTCCGTTTGTGAATACGGGCCTTAATGCAATGCTGTTTACTTATCCGGTTCGCTTCGCATTGCACATGCTCGACTATGTGTCCTTCAAAATAAGGTGTGCGAAGCTAGAAGACTTCGTGCGTCCAATCGTCATTCTTCTCTGCTTAAGCTCGCACGTTTCGTTCTATGCGATGTGCACGGCCTAAAACACGCATGACATTGCCAGTGTAGTTGAACTTTATGCGTAAAATCGCAGCCAGAACGGTAATGACAGGTGAAAATCCACCTTTGCTGTCTCTGTTTACAGCTCCAATAAAAGCATAGACTACCTTGTTCACGAGGTATTCTCTGGCTTTCTAGCTATCCTTCTGCGTTAGGTTGATCTGTAAATCATCTTTCATATGCGAGGATAATAAACGGGCAACCGTAAGCAAAAGGTGTTGCGACGTCACAGACCAAGCCAAGCGCATTGGACCAAACAAGAGCAGCAAAAGCAGGACCAGAGGGCACTGTAGCGACAATTGGCAAAGGACATAGGGCTGTGGCATGTATCGAATAACTTCTCCCGGGCGCGGTTCTCCCTTTGCAGGCCTGCGTGATAGAGTGACATCGAAGGTACGGTACGGTGCGACAGCTGCGCGAGCACTCACCTCGGCGATGGACAGAGGACCAATAGGCAAAAGCGAGAGCTGTGTAGCCAGCGTGTATTTCTGCTGCTTGCGCAAACAATCGCTGGCGGCAGCTGGCAGAACCGTTGGTCCCTCTGGTCTCCGTCCTAAAGGAAACACCTTCCGATCATGTCGCTCCCTCACCTACAGCTCACACACACCTAGAATGGCTGAAAATAAGAAAACGAAAGAAAACGACGCGAAAAAATAAAAATAAACCCGTCACATTGAAAACAGCTGAAAAGCAGCGAACAAGGTTCGTGCGCATTAGGTGTCCACGAAGAGAACATACCTCGTGCAATAGTGTCGTCTGGTAACACAGATGTGTCATAGCATGCTTCTGCACGGCGCTGACCCTTCGTACGGAAGGAATTGTCTGTTCCACTTTGTTTAGGTTCACGTTTACTTCATTTTATATGTTTTTGTTGCCTATTATTGTAAAACAAGTAAGACCTGGTACTCAAACTGCCTCCCCTCTGGTAATATTTTCTAAGTGACGCAGTCATTGTGTTGTGGTCAGAGCTGCACGCCCTGATGAAACCTTGAGAGTTAGTGAGCTTTGTAAAAGCACGCTTTCTTTTGTTGTCTTTTTTTTGCAACAGGTATGGATGTGCCATGGGTGTCAAGAAAACTTTTTCTTCTTCTTCTTGCAGTGGTGAGTACAAGGCAGATGAAAAGGCATGCACTGAGCTTGGAGGAACAATGCCCATTCTCATATGCACTGTTCATTTACTGCCTGATATAATATGCTGGGAACAGCGCTTCATCTAATGGCGCCAGGTTCAACCGACCGTGGGCGGCGTCAAACCATTTTGTGGCTTTTAGCTAACGTCTTTTTAGTGCATGCTTTCGGAGTTGTATGTTTACATGAAATGATACTGACTCTGGTTCTGATTTACGACTGCAAAATCGGCAACATTTATTCGACACATTGGGGAAAATACTAGTTGCCTTTCGTTCAAATGGTTAATAATAGAATTATTTGGCGAGTGAGTTAAAAAAAATTTTGCGGAGCCCCAAAGCTCTTTAAGGCTCAACTTGCACCCAGCAAAAACAAAATGAAATTGTGTCATGATGCAGCAGGAGGTGCACACAAGGAGAGACGAGACTATGAAGATCCACCTATGCAATTTTAAATTTCGGCAGCATTTTATATTCTCTGGAACACTTGAAGGCGAAAGGCGGCTGTAAACTTGGTATTGCTCTTTGTAATACATTATGAACCACACTTTTTCCAAGACATTACGTGCCGCAATGTGAGATACACGTATGTATTAAGTTACCTTGACGCTTTTAGTCAGTTGTTTCGTTTCTTATGAAGCTCACAGCACGTACAATGAGGATACCCTGGCATTATGCTATTGTGTGGGCGCGCCATGTCCAACAGCGTCTTGCAGTGACTAAAATTAATATAATAAATTCAGTTGAAAGTTCGCGCTGTGTTTGTACTTGTCTTCTTTTGTCCGTGTTTTTGTCGCGCAATTACTTTGAAGTCATGGATTAACTAGCACAGAATGCTACTCTCCTTAAAATTAGTAAAAGCAGAAATATCTTTAACTTTGGGAAAGGGACACCAACCAACTTATTGAATTAAAGTAATAACATAGTTTTACGTTAAAATGAAGAATCCCGACGTTTCGGGTCCAAATCGGACCCTTCTTCAGGGGTGACTGAGTGGCACCAGGGAGCAACAGAGTTTTTGGCGCCTTCTTCTCAAGGCGGGGGGTCACGCTTGTTTTCACCGACGTGCCGTAGCCCATTGTAGTACACACTCGGGAGCGCGCCAGCCGACCGGTCCCGAGTGTGTACTACAATGGGCTACGGCACGTCGATAAAAACAAGCGTGACCCCCCGCCTTGAGAAGAAGGCGCCAGAAACTCTGTTGCTCCCTGGTGCCACTCAGTCACTCCTGAAGAAGGCTTCGAGTTGGACTCGAAACGTCGGGATTCTTCATTTTAAAGTAAAACTATGTTATTAATTTAATTGAAGAAGTTGGTTGGTGTCCCTTTCCCAAAGTTATTTCCTTCCCAACCAGAGAGAAGTCTCTCAAATTTTCACCTTTAGAAATATCGTTGCTTTTAACACCCTTGCTAAAGAAAATCCGGCTGCCATACAGAATTTGATCACTATATTCCGGTGACTTCAAGAGCTGCAATCCCTTCACCTTCACTGATGAAAATCACGTTTTTCCTGTGGCTGCGAAATTGCGAACGCTGATTCTGTGACATCGTTCGTGAAGAGCATCACGGGTGGTGCTCTATCGGGTGGTGCAGCGTCATTGATGCACGTTCAGTTTATACGTTTGTAATTGGTGTGGTTATCTTGGCCCCATCTGCCGGATTTTCCAGAGGCATGAACGGGAGGAGCAACGTCGATTAATATGCATATGTTTTCAGTATTCATGGTGTAGAAGCACCAAAAATGTCTAGGCGACCACCTTTTAACGCTATGCATATCTTGTACACTTCCAGTTTGCGGAGGCTCCGCGTAACTTTTGTTAGTTGATGAGCTTCCTAAGATTAACTATTGTGTGCGCTACTCATTGTGAGTTTTAAACGTCGCACCACTACCTTCATAATTTCGTCATGATTAATGATAGACCACGTGTTTTGTTTTTTTTTGTTTTGTTTTAGATTTCTGTTCGGCAAAGAAAGTTTCTTGCTTTACGTTTCTCAAAGCCCACGCAATTGCGTCCACACTAAATAAAGGCAGCTGTGCCTCTCTTTCGAGCATGCACATTGGTTTACGAGCATATATATAAAATCTTGTACCTATAAACTGTGCTTCCAAAGCGGCGCGGGAACAGCGAAAATAAACAAACACAGCTGAAGGAGGCCATGGTTGCAGTTAATCGTTGTCAACCTTGTATTCCTTGTTTGAGTGCGTGAACACGCGTAGGTCACGCAGCGGCCTTCTAGTATGTCTTCCGCTTGATTTAGCCTTGCCGTTTCTCTTTCATAGCGTTCAAAGCGAAAATTCAATTACCAAAGTGGTGCTGGGCAGCGTATTCGCGTAGTCTGAAGGCCAGCTCCTTCTTTCACCACCTCCCCGCTTTTCCGTCCACTATTTTTTTGAATGCAGTATTTTTCGCTACGGCGCCGTTTTTACTTCCGGATCGTAGCATAAAAAAAAAATCCCTGAAGCTTAACCCGAACGAGGAAACATTTTATCTGCACGAATCAGCAGCAGCGAAGCAGCGCGCTTCTTTGAAGCCGTTAGCTGCGGCAGTGAAACAAAAAGAAATGAGAGCGGCTCACGATTGAAATAGTACTACAGTTCTTTGAATCCATCATTTGCTAGTTTGATAAATCACTGGCAGTAAAAGGATAAAAAGGGCAAATTAAAAAAGAAAACAAATGTGATGTTTCTGATTTATTGTGTGTATCCGCTAGGGCCACGCGTCTTGGTCGTTTACAAAAAAGAGAAAGCCGAGAGCGATACACACGATCTTTTTACGAAAGATCAATGTGACTTGTCGTTTGCCTTTGTCATTTCTGTGTAATATTATCGAGCATGAAAATTCACTTGATCGAAGCGCTTGTTGTGGTCAGTAATCGTGGGGACACATTTGCGCACGTTAACACCGAGCTACATTGCACATGTGTTAGTCCTGATTAAAACGAACTATATTCAAACAGAGACAAGGCGAAATATCGGAGTGAACGGTCTAAGGCTTATGCCACGTGCGGGTCAGCTACAAACTTGGTGACACGGAATTAGTTTGCTCAAAACACAGTCAGTTAGTCTGAATGACGGGAAAGCAGGCACGAAATGTAATAAACGTGCTAAGCTATAAGTGTTGTATGCATATACAGGCCACATATTATATCGACAAACACTGTTGCATCTCTGGAACAGAAAGTTCTGGTGACAAGTTGAAGTGTTCGAGGGCGTTGTGCATCCCCGTGTTGTATGCCGCTATTACAGACAACATACTGTCTTCCTGGGTACGATTTTAAACGGAGGCGAATAATATCAGTGGCCCTCGTAAATGGCATGAATGTAGGCATGGAACGACGGAGACACACTGGATCAGATTTCTGCATGAAGGTCATCATTAGTAGCAAGTTACAAAATATACAATTTTTTGACCAAGGGGGGGCAGCCAAGGGCAGCCTGCATATGGCACTCCTGGGTAAGCATGCGCCGCAGTGAGACTGTGTGCCATAACAGTCGTTGAAATGCGACAAAAAAAAAAAAAAAAACTCGTGGGCGTTCTCTGAATTGGGGCCCACGTCGCCATGCCCTATCAATTATTGAGCAACATTCGGGGCGAAATGCTTGCTTACCTGGCGAAAATTCACCCGACAAACTCATATAAACGACCTAGAAAACCGTGATAGGTAGTTGGCGAGTATTCAATGCAAAATAAAATTAGGAAAACAAGAAATATCTAAACTTATGCAACACTTGTGTTACTTAACTGCAAGGCATCGTTGCTTAACAGTGTGAGCACGCTTTACAGTAAGAATATGGAAAATGAACGCGATCCGTAACAAACGTAGTGAAATCCCACATCCAGAAGCATTCTTTGATGTGCTCCTAAATGTAATAAATCACAAATGTGTAATACAAATCGAACAGCTCCGGTACTATGAGATTGGCTTCTTACCTATGCCGTGCTGTAGGAATCCAGTAGGGCTTTTTCGATACTTGGAGCTGCGGTCTCATTGGTCACATGCATGATCTTTAGCTCAGCTAGCTACCTGTTCACAAAATAAGTAGATCAGCATCAGCAAGTTCATCACTATTCCGTTTTCAAGATTAGCAGTGTTCCTTTGTATATCACGGCAAGGGTTCCCTAACACACATACAATGCAAACCACTAAGGGAAAGTTTTACAGCGAAAGCTGTGATGAGATCACAAGGGCCGGTTTTGCGCCGTGGTTGCCCGCCGCCGCCGGTGTCCGTAACCACTATCGCACGAAATAAGAAAAAAACTAAATAAATAAAAATGCCTTGGGCAGAATGGGAATCGAACCCGGGCCATCTCCGTGGCAGCCCAGTACTCTACCACTGAGCTACGCCGGTGCTTTTTTTTGTCTTTCATGGTATTTATTACAGATGTGCGTAATATACATCCCAGCGAACAAATTACTTAAGGGCACCTCTACAAGCGTACATCAGGTTTTGCACAGAACGAAGTTTCAAATCGCAAAGTTCCAAATAGCAATGTCTTCTAAAAGGGAATCAGAGCAGTGCACTTCATGAAAAGTGGAAACCAGTCCGGCTGGAACTCTAGCTGTTGATAAAAGTCATTTAGCTGTAGAGCCATTTGTATAAAATGCAGCCGTGATGATACAATTGGTTCCGCGTGTCTGTCTAACATGCGAGTTTTCCATAAACTGTGCATTCCCATTAGTAGGAGCATGTCAACAGGCATAGAATTGCTTTTGGGTGGCACGAGATAACGTATGCTAGGAGAATTTACATTAATTTGTTTTTTTTTTTAAATCCGGTGCTGCAAACTGCGTTGCAAACTGACCCTACGCAGGCTTCATGTCTGGTAAGGAATCGCGTTAACATGGCTAATAAAGCGTTTTAGAACAGTAAAATAACAACCAGGCGTCACACAATGGGAATTGCGTAACGATCGAGTGGGTCGTTCAATGCTCCAACCCATTACAAAAGCCTCCGGCATAATTCTTCGTCGTCAGCCACAGCCTCAACAAAGTGCACATAATGCGTTACAAGTGGGTAGCGGGTACCGTGCTTTTCCGAAGAATGATGAATAATGACACAGTGGACGCTTCCCCACTACCCAAAAATTATGATGATTTATGGCGTAGTGGCTACCATGCAAGTGAGCTTGTAGTAGTTGTCCCAAGAGTGATTAAAAAATGCTCTGGAAAGGCCGCTTTTCCAGTTTTCGCTATGACTGCGCTGCGCGTTCAGCGCAGGCCTGGTGGTTTTTTTATGCGTGCGATCCATGAAGCAAAAGCAAAACTTAAAATTTATTATTTGTCATGACGCACTGTGCTGAAGGCAGCGCAAACGTCACAAAGAAATCGTGTACGGGAATACGGTCCGCATTGCTTGTTTTCGGACAACTGATCCCTGAATTTTTTAACATTTATTTGGTGTAGTCGGAGTATGTCACAGACCCAGAGAAACATGGGAGTGAATGAAAACATAAAAAAAAGCAGCAGTATTGACCAGAAAATCGCAGTACATACGGCTGTGTTATAAAGAGCGGAAAGTGAGGGGGGATACGAAAAAAACGAGAGAAAATAGAGATCATGTATGTATATTTTTGTGATTGATGGTCAGTCCTTCATATACATTTATTTTTATGTAGATGAATGCTACGTAGCGCAGAAACACTTTTCTGTGTTTGTTTTTTGTTCCCTCGAACTAGGAGGCAACCAAAAACTTCGCTCTTGACAAAATCTGTTTAGCGCTCAGCACTTCAGCAATTATGTCTTAAACCACTAAGGTTGCTGAGCAACAGAAAATATGAGGCAAAATGCTCTGCCGCACATAGCCGGAGGGGCCTATGATTCGGGAGGGGCCTATGATTCGGTCCGTATAACAATCGCGGCAAGTCAGGCGGCCGGGTTTACTGAAGTCCCGCACGCCGGGAAGCACAAAC